>OX463846.1:37516424-37776155 GCA_949825065.1 Odontocerum albicorne
AACTCTTCAATGTTGGCTCCAAGTTGCTGTCAGTGCACGGATTGCAGCCATACATCCAAACTACGTGGTTTGACAACCTTACCTCGATAAAGAGGCACAGAGGCTGGTCATTTCTGCTTTTGTGTTTTCAATACCATATCTCCTAATCCTTCCAACTCTTATTAATGATAGAATATCGCAAATATTATTACAACATTCTTGCTTCCATTTAACAGTCAAAAGTGCATATTCCCTCTGGAACTCAATACAACCCCCCAAGATATAATGTGTTGGTATCAGAGCTCACAATATATACAACATGTATAAAATTCCTATAACATCTACTGCGGTATGGGGGAAGGCGATGAGAAACCACATGACTATGCTCAATAATTTGTAAGTCACATTTCTCAGCATGGAGCTCACTACGAAGAAGAAGATATACAATAAATAAGATGGTAACAATGAGGAAACTTTTAAACATGAGGTGTTCTACTTCACAGGGGTTCTTATTTTAAATACATTATACTGTCAACGTTAAAACTCTGCAGACAGATAAGAAGCCTATTCAGTGTTTGTATTATAATTATTTATTTTACTCCAGTAGGTTTATAAAACAAACGAAAAAATATATTTTTTCGTTATTCGCATTCAGAGTACATACACGCACTGAAAAAAAGTTGAAAAAATAGTTAAATATATTCATATATTAAGTGATTAATATGTCGCTCATGGAAAGGTTAAAAATTTCTGAAGAGCAGCAGACAGTCGCGATACGAAACAAATTTGAAATTCAATCAAGACTGCAGAATTTGTCCAATGGGCGAATGGCTCAATTAAGGGGGCAAGAAGCAGAGAGTTTAAGATCTTGATGGCAGAAAATGACCGACTCTTCCTCACCTTACTTAATAAAACATCAGCCTTAAATTCTCAATCATTCAAAATCACTTCATTTCGTATTCTATCACTTATCACATGCATTCTGTTAAGTGTAACATATGTGTTTGTCAAGTATTTTTTCGGCTTCTTTTAGACATTTTCCATACCCACGTTTCACTTTCAAATGTCAAAATTGGTACTAATACACTTGCAAACGTCAAAATTGTTACTTAAATACGAGTATATGTTTCAAAATACGTGTGTAATGGAAAATAATATTTTATGAGATACAAGTAATTATTTTTAGATAAATTGTAATTAAAAAGTTGTAAAATATTGAATTCTAAGATGGTTTGGGTATGTAGAATGAATGAATAAAGAAATAATAAGAACACTAATATAATATAGCGCGAATGTGAGTGAAATGTATGGTTGGATGAAGTGAATGACAATTTGAAAATGTAAAAAGTTTGATATATAGTGCAAACATGTGTGAAAGGCGTATGAAAGGAATACCGAGAAAAGCTTGATTTGATTAAGATAATGATATTCCGAAAGAAGGAAATGTAAAAAACCAGAGATATCGTAGAAGTCGTGTGGATGTAGAAGATGCTAAGGATGTGTATACGAAAAGTGGGCGCTTTGTCCTATTGGTCTATCCGATAAAGAAATGGCATGGTGGTATGTCAAAAGTCAAATCGTAAGAGCTGTATGGGAAGAGGTATCTGAATGTAGAAAAGGCGAAGAATGAGTGTCGAGATAGGAATGTCTGGCGCTCAGCTCTCTCTGTCTACTCCAACAAGGAAATTACATGACGGTATTCTATGTAATATAGCTGGACAAATATAAAAAAAATTAAAGTCAAAAAGGTATATATATGTAGTAAGAATAACATAAGAAAATGTATATGCGGATGGAATTACATGGAGGTGGCGTAGGAAGTACTCGTATGTTGTGAAAATAATGTCTGGTGCTCTGTCCTCCTGGATTACTTCGATATAAAATAGTGTCATAGTACGTATTATGCATGTACTCGTATGTATACTAAACTAATATAAACATTCGATAGTCAAAAGTGTCTCTTGAACAACGAAATGATAATTTATAAAACGAAAAAAAAAAACTCCGTTAATTCTAATCTCCGATTTACTTCTATGTTGTCTTTGAGGAAAATCTTCTCTAACTCTCATCAGGAATATTATTAAGCACTCGAGAAACATTAAATATTCATTAACATGTAGTATTTTCAATAAATTTGACGGTGTAAGATTATTCCTTTCATCCAGAATTATCTGAGCAATAAGTATTTTACATAGTCTAAGTGATACGAAGCGTCAAAGCAGAGGAGAAGCGACATTTTTTATAAAAAGGATGTACATTAAAATATTCCCTACATATAAACATACATATTTTAATGGATATGCTTCGATATTACTTCTTGAGCATAATAAAAGGTCTAAGCATCTGATTATACATATACAAATTGGCAACAACAAAAATAATTAAACTGTTGATTGAAAATATATGTATATATGTGTTATGGCCTTTTGCAACGAAAACACTTTTAGAATTTCAACGTGTAGTTTTATTTGTATGAAGGTTGAATTACATTGATGTATAATATTAACAGTATTATAATAAGGATGATGTTAATATCTTAGCGGCTTTAAGAATAGTGATTCTGCCTCAGATATGACGTCCTATTTAAAGCAAAGATAACTATACCACGACCCTTCAATAGATTAAGAAGGAATTCGTCGAGCATGTTATGTTTGCCCTTTAAGGTCAAATCGATATCGGTGATTTATCCATCGCAGCTTACCCATTTAGTGATATTTAATCTTTATTGATTTGGGCAGACGAGAGGATAACTTAAATATAATGCATTGAAGTTAAATTGACACTAATATGATAGCGCTAATATTTATAGGATCTAGTACATGGTTAGTATCGATAAGCTTGACAAGGGTATAATATAACTTATAATATTTATTTGAATGTGGATAAGATAACATCGGTTTTGGTGATTATACCGTGTTACAGATAATGCCAATATTAATAGGTTCTTAGATACGTGGTACATTGGTTTGCATAATATATTGAGGGTGAATGAGATAAGAAGATAAGATTAACATGCGCTCGCAGTAGATACATGACATATGCTAGAAATATTAAATAAGTGCAAAAAAAATATTTCATAATTTAAATCTAGCTATAAGCAGAGGCTAGCAAAATAGCGGGTTTGAAAATGAATATCGAAAAGAAGAATTTCATATCGAACCGCTTTGCTAATGTCACATTGATCATCATACAAGGAACGCAGCTAGAATAAGTCCAACAATATATCTACTTAGGATAAAGTATTTCATTGCACTCTAAATGAAATGAATACAAAAGCAAAACTAGCTTGGAGTTCCTTTGGACGATCGAACTAAATTTTCAAGAGCAATCTTTCAAACTGTCTCAAACGGAAGGTATTTAACCAATGCATCTTACCAGTACTAACAAAATGATTGCGAAACATAGACGCTTTTTGTGCAAATGAAACAAAAGCTCCAGACACCACAACGGAGCGGAAAGGAGCATGCTAGGTTATGCAAGAATATACTGCGAATGAAACAAAAGCTCCAGACACCACAACGGAGCGGAAAGGAGCATGCTAGGTTATGCAAGAATATACTGCGAATGAAACAAAAACTCCAGACACCACAATGCAGCATGGAGAGGAGCATGCTAGGTTATGCAAGAAGACACTGCAAACGCAATGAGGGGATACGCGCCCAAATAAAAGTTGACGATGTTATAGTGGTCGCAAAAGACTGAAGTGGCAAGTGACATTAACGGACATCGTTGGTAGTATTCAATAGTCCAGTAGTACTTAATAGGAAGAACTAGGCCTGAAAGAAAACCAAAGGCACGCCGCGTGAATGAAATACATAAGCAAGCAGCGATTATATGGCAGTAATGCACCAAATACAGGATTTCTCGGAAAAAACTTGGAGAGGCCTATACTGCCGTCATAAGCAAAAACGCAACTAACGGGAAAAAATCAGAAATATAACTAAGTACGAGTATAAGACAATATTCGACATGTTTTTTTTAATTTTACAAAATACTAAGTTTTTCTAAGCAAAAAAACAATAAAATTTGATTCATAAGCAAAAAGACAGCAGGTGCCTATGCGTTTGCTGCGTTTTTGCTTATGAATTACATTTTACTGCTTTTTTGTTTATGAATCACGACATTTTTAATCAGCAATGAAAAACATTAAAGTGCAGTTTTCTCAAAACTTAACTTTTGCCATTAGCTGCGCTTTTGCTTATGAGGGCAGTATATCCTGCAGTGCATGACTATAAACTGATGATAAAAAAATATATTTATATTAAACGTTTGTTATTCAACTTAATGAAGAATCTGTTTTTATGATTTATCTTAATTACGGTAAAGCTTTGTAATATAATTTGTACAAACGTTTTGGCTGCTGGTTTCACCTTTTGCTACCTTCAATATGTCGGATTAAGTAATAATCAGCCTATATATGGTATACTCGTGACTAACATAACGAGGAAGTCAGCCAAAATTAAGGGGTAGCATTCACTAACGTATCCCAAGGGAAGGCAGTGGTGAAGGAGAATTCAATTTATTTCGTTGTCGGAGTACTACTTTACAGGGTGAAAGGTTATTTCTGTGGAATATTTATATATATATATATATATATATATATATATATATATATATATATATATATATATATATATATATATATATATATATATATATATATATATATATATATATATATATATATATATATATATATATATATATATATATATATATATATATATATATATATATATATATATATATATATATATATATTTTACATCATCGTTTAGGTAAGTCTTACGTTTAAGTCCCTAGACACGGTGGTACATTCCACACAATTATTTATTGATAGCTTTAATTTCATTAGTTAATTGCATCAAATAAATGTAGCATAATATTTTTAAAGAAATATATAAATTACTTAATTCACGCAAATTCCATACAAACATTTTTATCTTCTTTTTTAAAGGTCTTCTCATATTCGGAGAAAGGCACTCATGGTACTCTTGACCTAAGAGGCAGCAGTCTCAGCACTTTCATATATTTTTTTCAGCGTATCATCTTCATTATTTTTTTCCTGCTGTATTAGTTCAAGGATCTCATATTTTTCTCCTCTCTTACTTACTTTCTCTTCTTTTTGGTGGATAATACTTCTGTGTCTTGATTCATCCGTTTTAATGTGCCAAAATTAAATAAATAAATATAAGTTTACTGATAGCTACATAGTATGTACATATTATATTATACATAAACACATTCTAAAATCATACATATACCTCAAGATAAATATCAGAAAATACATTTAAAAGAGAAGCTATCAAAAGGTTAGAGTTCATCTTATAACATCTCCACATCTGAGATAAGCCCCACCAATAAAGGGCGAGCCCGGTCGCGAGGACATCAGATATTGTTCAGCCCACTCTCTTGTACATGTAGATTAAGAAAAAAACAATAAATGGTAGAATAAAAAAAAAGAAACTTATAAATACCATCTCAAATAAATAAATATAGGTTCTTTGATAGTAACATAATGTGTACATATATAAATATATTCCAAAATTGCACACATTTCTCAAAACCCTCGCCTACCCCTTGTACATGAAGATTAAGAATCAATATATGTATATTGCTGAAAATGAACTATATTAACTCACACGGCTCTCAGTATTCTTCGAAAGCTGATTTTATAAAGCCTCTAGTTTTTTTGTGATGACCTGAGTGACCTTTTTGTTTATGGATTCCCTGATAAACTTACAATAAACATTTACCAATCTTAAAATGTATTTCATTTTATTTTCTTACAATGCACGGTCAATTTTGATAATTAAAATTACATATTATAATTTTTTATTTATAGTGCGCATTGATACATAAAAAACAAAATGTTACAAAGTAAAATACTGATAGATTTAAACAAAATTATAATCAAAAGAAGCAAACACATACCATCACATAGACAACCACACAGCAGACCAAACCCTAGGGCTGTATCCCACGTATCGAAGGATTCTGTATCCCATGGAAGGATAGAAAAAAAAACCATGTACGAGTACGTATAAATAATGATTTATGGTAAAATGAACGATAAAAAGCTAGAAACAAAAATTTACTCTCATAAATTATCTACTCAATAAATATAGAAATACACTGTAATCATCACAACAATATGAATTAAAGCCCCAATTAAGAATAAAATATCAATAAGGAAAAAAAATAAGAATATTCAAACATCCATTTAAAAAGTAAATACTACTTTGATCAAAAAGTTTTAGGACCGGCCACCGTGTGGCGCTGTCAGTCACCCGATGGGAATTCTTTTTTTTTTGTTAGGTTACCACATCTATCATTGACACTTTTTTCTAAATTGCAGCGTCATAGCTTGAAATTTGTAAAAGTTACGCTGTTCTGAGTACATCTACCTTTGTGCGTGTTTTCGATTTTTTACAAGTTTGAAAATGGCATCAACTGTGCATCAACGAGTTTGCATTAAATTTTGTGTGAATAACGGATTTAACGGTCCGCAGACCTTGGAAATGCTTGAGAAGTGTTCTTCGGTGGCACGAACGCTTCAGAAGTGGTTGGAGTCGGTCGAGGATGACGAACGCAGTGGCAGTCGAAAATCGACGAAAACATCGATAAAATCAAAGAAATGTTTTCCGAAAACCGCAAATTGACCATCAGAGAGCTGGCAGAGGACTTGAACATCGCTTATGGATCCCCTCAAGACATTTTGGTTAATGATTTGGACCTCAGACGTGTCGCTGCAAAACTGGTGCCGAAATACCTCAATTTCATGCAAAAAAAGGACCGCGTTGAAATCACGAAAGACATGATTTCCATGAGTTTTTGACCAAAAACAACACGAATACTATCCAGCAGCCTTTGAATTCACCTGATCTGGCTCCCTGCGACTTTTTCCTGTTCAACCGACTTAAAAAACCGCTTCGCGGAACGCGTTACAGCACCTGAGAGGATGTCATGAAAAAATCGAAGACGGCTCTGATGGACATACCGAAAATTGAGTACCAGCGGTGTTTCGAGGATTGGATTAAGCGCTGGCGTAAATGCCTTGCAGTCGATGGGGAGTACTTTGAAGGGTACCATATCGATTTTGATGAATAAACTTGTATTTTCGATTTTATGAAGAAAGTCCTAAAACTTTTTGATCAAGGTAGTAAGCATGTTCATATAAAAATAAGGGTCAATTTCCTAATAGAATAATTCGATTGACAAATCATTACCGAGACCAATCAATACATTATATTAAGCACTAAGACAATGAAATAGTATTTTTATAACGTACTAATAAAAACAAAGTGCTCTCTAATTATATTATTAGTAATGTACCGGGTACTAAAAATGCCCCGAGTACCTGGTTACCCGGGAGGTTGGTCAAAAAATGCAGATATTTATCCAAAACTATCAAAGTTGATTAGACAATACCTTCTAGCAGCAAGCCCAATGAACGTTTATCATTTATCTACGAAGAGAGAAGAAATAAACTACTTCCGCAAAACACAGACAAATTATTATTTCTGCATTCTAATCTATCATTATTGAGATTTAATTTTTAAATATAATTTTTGTATTGCATTTTTTTCTCTAAATATAAAATGGTGTTACATAATTTTTCACTTTTTTTATGTTCAACGGGACTCAATACCGGCACCGGTATCCTAACAATATTTGCTGGATCCGGGTAATTTGCGGCAACTGAAAATATTGCCGGGTATCTGGTAATTTCCGAGTACCCGTTACATCACTACTAATTGTTGTAGATTTTTGTTGTAGACCTTTATTGTGCTTTTCTTAGACGTGTTTGTTATAGCTGAGTGAATGAATCACCTTTACTCCTCCCAATCTTGAACAATGATAAGTATATCACTCAATCATACATTTGATTTGGTCAACCCAATTTGCAGAAGACCTCTCTTCCAGTCATCACCTGGTCCAGGCTATCTTCACATCGTCTAACGAAATATCTGAAGAATTGCAGTATTTTCCTTTTGCATATCGTTGATAGTCTTTTGAGACATGCAGGTTTTGGATGATGGAGGCTGGTACTTTTTTCAGTCCATGAGTGCAAAGCATTTGGTGCTTATACTACACCTTTAAAACTTAAAACATATTTATTTCATTTTGTCCGAAGAGTCCATTTTTCCTCTCCATATTTACTGTTAGAAATATTAGATAGCAAATATATAAAGAAACAGATATGTGAAAAGATAGGGTGATTTATCTTTCGTGTGATAACAGTTCTCCATATCCCTGTTAAGTTAAGTAAGGCAGGATAAGATTTTTTGTGGTTATACATACGAGTACATCCATTAAAATGTATAAGCACAAAAATGTATAATCTCACATGTGATAATCAATATAAACGAAATTTGCTTTGTGGTAATAAAAACTCCTTTGTAGAAATATAAAGCAGCTTGTGTTAATTAATATAAATTAAATATCCTTTGGTAATATAAACTATTTTGTGGTAATTAAAATAAATGAAAACGGTATTATAAACTCTTTTGAGGTAATATATTGTATCATAAGACACATTTGAGGAAATTTATACAAACGTAGTTTTCTTTGTGGTAATATTTTTTTTTGTGGCGTATAATATAAACTATATTTTCTTTGTGGTAGTAAAAGCTACTTTGTGATAGTGTAAACGATTTCTTTTTTTAATAAATTCTAGTCTGCTGATTAAAGTAATTTTCACTAAAAAATACTCGTAAGATAAACTTTTTTGCGTTTTGCAAGACGTAAACTGATTTGAATACATATTCTTAAACTGATTCTGGAAGGGGAGATAGAAAGTTTAACAGATAAAAAGCTCTGAATTATTACGCGGTATCGAAATACACTTCAACATATTGGACTGCGAAATGGAAAATGTGCTCGCATTTTCGCAGATCGAGACGCTTTCAAGCGTATGATCACCAACCTCAAAACTCAGCGATGGCTCAGGTAAAAGAACCAGCCACCATGTCTGTACACAACGGGATTCAATTTATTTCAATATGTTTTTGGTTTATTCATCACTCGTGTTTTTTAGGGGGAAATCGCACTTTGGATGTTGATTTTTTCCACGATATATGTAATAGACAGGAGATTCCGTATTAGGTCTTCAGTTCTAGAAATTTCAATAAATGACTGAGAATACGCGGCAAACTTCCAAAAATTACCATATTTTAGACACGTGCCGACAAGCTTTTGAAAAGACCTATATTTACTGATGGAATATATGTTTTTATACGAGTCCAATTTGAATATAGAGGTTTTGAAAAATTTAAAGCAAAAACCCTTTTTAACAACGGGAAATTCAAATACTTTTTCATCATCTAAAGTAACAGTTAGGCAAACGGACACCCTAGTGGGTTTTACTGATATATTTATTTCAAACAAAGAGCTACACACCAAATTTCTTTTTTATTCTGTAGTGTAATAAATAAAATAAAATAAATATTAGGTTTATTGACAGCAACATAGTATGTACAAGATCACATCTGAGTAACACTACTAAAACACATAAATTGCAGACAATACATCAGACACAGAAGCTATCAAAAGGTCTGGGCTCATCTAATAGCATCCCCTCGGCCAAAATACACCCCACCAATATAGGGCGAACCCAGCCACGGGGACACCAGATGTTTTTCAGCCCACACCCTCATTGATGTATGTAAAAAAGAAAAAAAAAATGAGAAAAACAACAAATCATTATTCAAATTAAACAAATACCATGACGTGAACGAAGTGTCCGTTTGCCCCCAACGTGTGGAGCAAACGGACATTATGAAGTAATATGAAATCATGAACCACTTAATCAAGTTTTAGTCACTTATGTCACAAGAACAGTTCTCATAAAAAAAATGGTTCATCGCTGTTAGCAACGCAGTATTCTTTATACCAGGCTTTGCATGTAACGCATTGAACCCTGTCCGTACATCCTTGAGTATTTTCCGCAAGTCATAATTTTTATTTCTTTCTTTTTTCACTCGGTATGTTTTTTAATGCATCTTGTCTTTTTATTATTATTTTTCGTTTCAATTTTTATGTTCATCAACAGCTTCTTTTCCTTTAACTCTTGGATACATTTTGGGCTACTCAATAGGTTGCATTTACTTTCGTTAACTCGTCTTTTTTTTACCGCAACGCCAGAAGAACTGGATATTGGAACAATGTTTTCAAAACTTTGTTGTAGGCTTAATTCAGGTAGAATGTCATTTACTGGAGAGACCTTATTGCTCTCGCTTTCACGCTTTAGAGTTTTGTGACTGGTGTTCTATTCCACGGTAACGTCTTCTTGAGCATCATGACATACTTTACCTTCTTCCATAATATTTGGCGTGTTTGGATCTTTACTCGTAGCATGTACAGTGGATGGTAAAAATATGTGATGCATTCCAATCTAAAGGATAAATTCCGAATGCCTTAAATCCTTAAATCCATTTACAATATTTCCCACAGTAGTCGAAAGTAACCAAGCTTCTTTTAATATTTGACCAAACACCGATTTATCAATGGGCTTTCCTGGATAAGTTCCAACAAATTTACGGCAAGCTTCATTGAAGTATGTTTTCAGCGGCTTAAAGAAATCTACATTCAGTGGTTGGAGCTTGTGTGTTGTATGAGGCGATAGGCAAATTATATGAATATCGTTTTGAAAAACCTTTTCCAAAGTCAGTGGATCAAAACAGTGAGATCCATGACCATCCAAGATAAATATTACATCACCCGGTGGGTTAAGACTAATGAAATGATCAATTAATAAAGAAAATGGCTCCCACGTCATGTAGTCACTTTCTGGCAGAACAACTTTGGTACCAGGAGGCATTCCAACGTCAAACTCTGGTTTGAATATTTTACCTTTCATAATAACAAATGGTGGCAAAATGTCCTCCGTGGTTCTTGGTCGATTTCGTGCCATTATTCTATAAGGAAATTATAAAAAACTGATATTAATAGTTCATGTCCGTTTGCCCCCAAACGAAGTGTCCGTCAGCCCTGTAAATGATAAAAATATAAAAGTTGTTATAAATCACAATCAGAGATGTCGCCACAAATAACGAATCATATGGAAGAATGCCGAAGGAATACATAATATTTGTTAGACATAACCTAAACGTCCACCGGTATGCGAAATGCGTCAGTTATAAATAATCTACATAAAAAATATAACAATCACGTTATTTCACGTACTTTTTTTGTACACTACTTGCGATTAAAACAACGCAATTTACATACTCGTAGATTGCTCTATTTTGAGCTAATTTTGTTTGTATTCCCAGCGTGAATGTCACTTCCTCAAGTGCTAACAACGAACTAAGATGTCGGCTCCTGATTTAACAGCTGACACGTCATTTGCTTAGCTCATGTCCGTATGCCACCACGTCCGTTTGCCCCACTTTTACCTTATTTCTCAAAGTATGTTTATAACCTAGCCAATTTAAAAAAAATTAGGAAACATATTTTTTATTGTTTTACATCAAACAATAAAATTTGGACATTATTATACTTAGGAGTATTAATTGTATAATAATTGTATTGCATTGTATACTTTAGTTGTATACAGTACAATCTGGTGGGTTTATTGACATGTTCCAATATCTTCCAGCCAACCAGAAAGATGTTAAGTGAAAACCAGACTGGAATCCTCTTAAAAATCTAGGTTCCAAAAGGAATTAAACCCACAGCCTCCGGTTTGGAACACAGGTGCCTTACCATCAAGGCCAAGAAGGTCATCATTAATTTTATAAATATTAAACGTGTGAATGATTGAACCCATATTAAAGAAAGCCAAAATATTTCAGTAAGCCAAAACATCAAAGATTTTTTGAGAAAACTGCAGAACCGATATATCGACCTTTGGGTACTCAAAGGATTAAACGTGTTCTGGGATGGCTCATGTTTTTTTTATTTTGTTACCAAATGAGATGAATTTTTATTACCACCTTTGGTATTTTTCCTGTTTTACTACAATCGAGATCTAAGACTGACTACACGATGCGTTAAATAGCTTGCTTGTTCTGAGTAGAGATACACCAACAAGTCTCTGACGCATTGAGGCATTTTCACGTAATCTAATAGTCAAATAAATTTAATTGAATAATCTTATTATTGAATTGGTTCAAAATTTGACTGTCTAAGAAATATGATATCTTATATCCTGCAATATTGATAATATCGTCAGATGGAGCAGAAAGAGAAGGTGGTACTGGTGTGACTATGTAAATAGGATGAGCAGAAATATAATCCTATACAAAGAGGCACACAGAAACCGTGTAAGAAATCACATACCAGGAAGGCCGCCTAAAAGGTAAAGAGACAACCGGTGATCTTCCAAGAATGAACAGATTCAATATCTACATTCAGAAGAAGAAGATGGTTATCCAATTGATGGAATTTTTGTGATTATTTATTTTAACTATTTTTAATACTTATTCAAGATTTCTACCAATTTTGTGCATATACCATACATGTGTAGGAAATACGGTCGTCGCTGAATATTGTCAACACACACGGTCAACGACCGACAAAACAACCATTGGATATGTCCAAAGGTCGCATACCAAAACATTGAAATTGTTTACCCACAAATACTATTTACGATACATTCCACAGTAGAAAGAGAACGCATCACGCTGTCTCGCCGTTTTCGCCAACAAATTATCTATCCACAATATTATTTGCGATGTCTGCAATATTTCAATCGACCATTTCTGCACGCACAGAAGCGAGATAAAAATATATTGCGGGCGCACTCCCGCGCCCATTCTGAAATGTATAAATACCCACTTACCGATAAATAAAGCATCATTAATTATTAATTATTATTTATTGATTCATTCACTCTCTCTTTCTGCATTGCTAATTGACGTATTTTATTTATTTACCAACAACTACTATCATCATCTCGTCCTTCAAGGACATCCGCTAAACATGTATGTATCATATATTTTTTAAGACTTATTTAACAAACATAACAAACCAAGAATATACCTATTATATATTAGAAATGGAAAAAAATAATAATTTAAGACGGTTACATTCCCACTAGAAAACTGTTTTTGAGTTCTAGATATTTCATCGATATTGAAAATTCTCTCAACATTCTGATTCGATTGGCCATTTTTACTATTATGGGATTGTATTGACCAGTTTCCATTCTTATATTCCAATTTCAGTGCAAAGGTGAAAATATCACAGTCAACGCTTCGAAGATGGCAATTTTCCAGTCCATTGCTTTCAATGCTAAGTGAAGTGAGAATTTTATGATGTGGAAATAATGAGAAACTGTCAAGCATATTTTATATTTGTGCAAACTAAAAACGTGCAATATTAGAAATTCTAACCACGTCATAACCTCAATTATCACCAAAAGAGTGCCATCAAGTTTTTCTTATATTATTTAACTACCGATTTGAAGAATCCTTTTTTCGATCGTTTTTTTTATTGTAAATAGCATCCCGTGGATTAATTAACTTTGAAAATATCACTGCTAAATATGTACGAATTCTCGGAAAACATTACGGTCTCTGTAGCCTAATCTACTAACCCAGGCGTGACAGATTCGATACACAAACCCCGTTCTTTTTTAAAGTTCCAGTGTGTTTTTTACTGTTTTTATAACATCGTTTTGTTCTTTGCATGTATGGCAATAAACCTGCTAAAATTTTTACAATGCGCAGCGAAAGTGCAATAAAATAATCATGCTCGTCCTTATACAAGTACGTGCCCTGGGTTTACAATATCATGTGTCTTTTTTTCATAATTTAATTGAATTATTTTATAATCTTTTCTACTGAATAATTTAAATTAATTTTAAATAAAATTGATTTAAAAAATTACAATGAAATTTTACTTTAAATTTAATCTCAAGGAAGCTTTTTTCTAAAAAAAATGTTTGTAAACTCAATAATTATAGCTTTTTGATAAATATATTACAGTATATCTGATTACACCGCTTTAATGATTTTATTTGCACAACCCTACGACAACCTCCGTGGCCTAGTTGGTAAGATGCTTGTCTTTCAGCCCAGAGCTCAGCAAATGGACACACTTGTTTTGATTCCTGGCCACTCAGCAAGTGGGCACAGTAGGTTTGATTCCTGGACTCAGCAAGTGGGCACACTAGGTTTGATTCATGGCCACTCAGCAAATGGGCACACTAGGTTTGATTCCTGGACTCAGCAAGTGGGCACACTAGTTTTGATTCCTGAAAAGTTACATTATTTTTTCTCATTGGCCACTTTATATTATAATTTGTGTTTTTCTAAAAGTGCTATAAAATATACAAAAAATAGTGCTATATAAAACTGTCTAACGAAATATTGCAGCAGATTACACTATGTTAGTTGCACTAGTTAGATTACACTGAAATGTTTTTATTTAATCATTAATATTATTATCGTCCCATTCAAAGTAGTCTACATAGAATAAAATACACTTTTACCAACGTTATTTCCAATTTGCAAAATATTTGTGGAAAGCACTTTTTGGGTAAGCCACCCAGTAATTTTGTCTGTATCTCCTTCCTATATGATTTTAAAAAGTTGTCCTTTCAATATCCTCTGCCTCTTCGGGAACAGGAAAATGTCGCACGGGAGGTATATCTCGTAAATACGGTGGCAGCGGCATAACAACGGTGTTAGTTTTGGCCAAAAAAAACGAATTAGTAGTGAAGTGTGAGCCAATGCAACATCGAGGTGGAAAATTCAAGAATTGTTTGCCCACACTTTTGATCATTTTCTTCGGATAGCCTCACTAAAACGACGTTAAACCTCAAAAAAGTCTTTGTACAGTCATTTTTAAAATGGGAAAAATCGCAATCGTTCCAAAATGTATTCTAAATACTTGTCTGTCAAACACTAACTGCCCATCCAATTTAGTTGAAAATTGTAATTTACATCACAAACATTGTCACCAGCGTGAGATTAAAGTATGGGTTCAATAAAAAACAAACCGCCCGCGAAATTAAAAAAATCTTGTTATTTTCTCGAATAAATTTTTCTTTTTTAAAGAATAGATATGACCAAAGTCATAGGTATCCTTAATACCCTCAAAAATTAGGCGGAAAAAGTACCTGTGTCGTTCGAGGGGAGTAGCATAGCGCGGGGTTCGAACCGACGACCTTCCGCACAAAAGTACAGCGCGTTACCGCGCGGCCATGCACCTCCTAGTTGCACCATGTACCTGGTTTAAATGTTAAGGTTTGATTTAAGTATTGTTGAACTGAAAAAAATAACGGTTAGTGGAATAAAGTGAACGCTACTTTCTAAACTAAATAAGTAAACAATTAACTTTTTTAGTATTATAACATTAAATAAAAATACTGATTTTTAGTTTTTAATTTTTTTATTCTCACTAAATAACATAGTCATTTTAGCGTGCTTGTCAACAATGAAATTCAACGACGAGTCGTAATGATAATAAAAATAAATTTAACGACTAGAAATCAGTTTTTTGATTTCATTTCATAATAAGATTGGAGTTCCTTAAACTTAACTCTTTGAATAAACTTAAAAAAACTATTTAAGTAAATATAATTCAGCTACTTGAAAGTTGTACAATGTAAAATCAAGTTCTAAGATAAACTCGCAATTGAAGAGACCTTGATACTATTTCTGTTACTAAATAATTTTAGGGAAATAATACATAGGTATTTGTTTTGTTTTATAATAATCATAATTATAGATACAAAATGAACATAACATTGTTATCAAACAATCCATTGTTCAGATTTTGTTAACTGGTCCATCTTCAGTCTGTTGTTGATAAGCGATTTGGGTCTACCATTGTCTACTATTTGTTGTCGGTCACCGGTCAAGTTTAATTGAATCTCGCCTCAATACATCATTGTTTACTCAGAGTCTAATCTTATACCCCTTCAATGTTATGCCAAATATTGTATTATTTACCAAATTGTTTCCTTTTATAATTATATAATATAATACGGATTTTATCCAGCTTTAGTTAGTTACATGTTTTGAATCTCGTTTTTCCAACAGATACAAGTATAAGTCAATCGTTATAAAAATAGCACAAACTTGGAGAATATTAAATCAGTTCCTACGAAACAGTTAAAGAGTTGGTTTCGAGCTGTAAATATTTTATTTATTTTTCAATTTATTCACACATGACGTTTGTACATTCATAATAAAACACTTTCAACAAAACAAATAAAATAAAAAATTTGTACACTAGTAAACAATTAAATAAATTGATTTATAAAGTTATAAATCAAGGGTGCCTATAGTTCGGAAAATGTAGGATGAGTTCTGTGACAGCTCACAAATTTGCTCCAATACAACCTTATGTAATGTATTTACCTAAATAACTTGCTATTTATTAGAATTGAGGCTTATATTAAAGTTGATAAAATAATTAAAATTACTTAACATCGTTACAAGGTTGTATTGGGGCAAATTTGTGAGCTGTCACAGGACTCATCCTACATTTTCTGAATTATAATCAGTCAATTACGATCAGTCGATTACTTATCGATCACGGTATGCTTTTAAAGTAGATCT
The DNA here is from genome assembly GCA_949825065.1 of Odontocerum albicorne. Taxonomy (NCBI): domain Eukaryota; kingdom Metazoa; phylum Arthropoda; class Insecta; order Trichoptera; family Odontoceridae; genus Odontocerum; species Odontocerum albicorne. The sequence goes on from OX463846.1 coordinate 37,532,921, forward strand.
TGACGTTTTCTTCCATTACTAAAAAAATCGTATCATTTATAAATATTCAATTATTATATGTGATTAAAATTAAATATTTATTATTTTATATAATTTTGTATTTTTATCCTGTACACTTGTAGATCGCGACGTCACCCTTAATAAAACAGTTCAAACTGTAAAAAAAATGTTAGGTACCCCTGTTATAAATTAAATACTATATTACAAATTGTCTATTTATTATATTATGTTCTTACTTTATAATTAATTTTTATCAAACACTGTTTATTCCACTTTTTTGTGACGGTACAACCTTACCGCTTTCAAGGCTTTCACCTCATCTTCAGGGGAGCGCAAACAAGACTTGTTTGCGCTCCCCTGAAGATGAGGTGAAAGCCTTGAAACCGGCAGGGTTATACCGTTACAAAAAAGTGGAATAAACAGTGTTCGATTAAAATAAATTACAATGTCTTTAAACCTCCACAACATTAATGCCTTAATAAATATAAACAACATATGTTTTTACTTGTTTATGGTAAGGTTATACCGTCACAAAACCGGTAGGGTTATACCATCACAAAAAAGTGGAATAAAGTGTTTGATAAAAATAAATTACAATGTCTTTAAACCTCCACAACGTTAATGCCTTAACTATAAACAACATATGTTCTTACTTATTTATGGCTTGTCTGGCAGAAACATTGCTATGCAGCAATTTCTTCCAACCAATCAGTTCATCTACATCTTATTTTCTAACGAGCGTTTGATCACTTTATTAAGTTACCTAATACATTCCAAGAGACCGTATGAGTGCGGCAGGGACAAATTTCCTCTGAAAAAACTCTTTTCTCAGTAGTATGTAGACGTGTTGTTTCGTTGTATTTTGATATGTTATAAAATTAATATCGCGAGGTTATTAAGTCTCTTTCAAAACAATGGAAAAGCATTAAGAAATTAAACGTCGTTTAGATACTACATACTGACATCTTCTCCGTCTTATTAATTCCACAGTAAAAGATTGGAGAAAACAGTTTCTCTAAGGCAGATAATCTATTGAAGATGACCCTCGTCAAAGCCAATGAGCAGAAATGATCACTCCAGAAACATCAGAATATTTTTCAGTGGTATTGAAAAAATAATTTAAGGTTTTAATAAATACTCGTTTATAAAACTACAGGATTACAATATTGTTTCATTCTATCACTTTTTTAAAACCCTCTTTACCGGAAACTTTAAGATCTTGATTTGAAAAAAAAAAAAATTATAGATCTACTAGGATTTGAACAGAAAAAATCTTTTAGAACATTTGCATAAATGCAATTGAATAAAAATACAAGCTAACATACATTTGATCAACAAGTTCACAAGTGGACATCGTGTTATGAATGCTAACAAAGGCTCGCATCACCCACGAAACCATCACAAGAATGGGATGGGCAAGCACTAGAATACGTGAGTGTATTGTTAACGCTATCACTTCAGAAGGATTGAGGTTCTATTGGCAGATGACACTGCATGCGAATAAATTGTATTGAATGATGATGCATTCGATAAAGAATGTATAGTTATATCGTTGTGCTAAGGGTAATCAATATTTAAGGGACATTTTTAAGCTGCATTTTAACCATTTTATTAAAATATCTTTTTTTTTTTTTTTTTTTTTTTATCCACTTTGCACGGATTTCTCCTGTTACACAAAGAGGGTTTGCTTCTAGCGTTAGCTTATTCGTTAGGAATAATATCAGCCAGGATTCTTCTCATACTGCTAGACGGTACCGAGAATATATCAACCGTGTCATTCAGTTGGTTCAATATCTCTATACCACGGGTGACTGAGTGTTTAGCCATGATATTCGTCCTGTAAGTTGGTATGTAGAACAGAGGGTGATTCCTTGCACGGATATATTTATTGGGTACATATAAACTTAGTGCTTCTAGAATCGCGGGACAGTTAAAGGATCTATCGTGTTGTTATTTTTATTTATACAAATATTTTTTGCTATCTTATGTTATCTAGGCAGTATGTTTATATGTGATGGGTGAGTTTAAAGGGGCATTGAAATAGGGTAGTGACAGGGAACAAAGTAAATGTTCCACTTGGTGTGATATAAAATAACCACGCTCAATACATTAAACTGTATTGGTTTCCTGCACCTTGATAAATGAAATTTGAACTTGACACCAAGTGAAATTTGGACTTGACAAAATAAATAAAAAATAAAACTAATGCTGTGGACATGCGTGCACTAAGAAAAACGTGTGTTAATGAAGATATGAATGAAGATATGAGAAATTAATGAATGTATCGATAAAATTGATGTTGTACGAAAGATGAAAACATGAGCTTTAAAACGTGTTGGACATGTGAAAATAATGACTAAGCAAGTACGATTATATAAGTTAGAAGTGCAGGGTGCGCGTGAAGGAGGCAGATCTAGGAAAATGTGACTAGTTAAACGGACCAGCTGTTGAAAAAAGAAAAAGTGAGAAGTATGAATAATAAAAGGATGTATGAATGTGGAGAAGGCAAAAGTTGTGAGATTGGATATAAAAGTTTGGAGGTCTGCTTTCTCTGCATACCCCGCAAGGGACACGGCGTGATGATATGTATGTAAATATTTTTTGTCAGTATAAAAATAAGAAGCCGGAATTTTTATAATTAATTTTTTTCATTTTACTCGAAGACACGGTCGTCAAAAATTAAGTTGAGCAATGCAAGAAATTAACTATGAAAAATGTTAATATACCATATTTATAAGAGAATAATAAGTTATTAAAATTTAAAGATTTGATGAATTATAACTAATTATCCACAGAAAAAAAAAACTTGAATCAAGAAACATCGTCTTTAGTACCATTTTATGTAAATTGAATACAATGTAAAAAATTATAAGATTATGACTAAGAAATCATGAAAAGAAATATTCAGGGCTGACTATTAGAGAATTTCTTTTAAGGTTCTTTCCCTTTTAACCTTCGTTATCCTATTTTTGTTTCCGGTCGATGCTTAAATCCACAAAAAGTTTTCCTTCATTTTCATAATTTAATAAATACGAACATCAAACTTTGAAATTGCTATAGAACAATGATCTATTTTGGTTAAAGGTTCTCAATATTTATAAGTGTTTTATTTTTACTGCATTTAAGATACTATGGCGGTATGTTTGGATGAAGTGTTTGAAAATGCTATAACATACTTCAAAGATAAAACGGGTCATTTTGAGTTGCTTTAATCAAAGAGAAAACAATAAGTATTTTTTACCAATTCATTCACGTCGTTAAGATCAGTGGTGCGCAATATTTTTTTCATATTTGACCCCCTGTTGGCCAACCTCCTTCCTTATGCGATCCAGAAATACGAGCATATGAACAGAAAAACAATTTTGTTGGATTATTTACCATATACATACATGTAAATCTCTCTCTTGAATGTGTTTTTTTTTATATTCTTGTTCTACGTGTTCAAGGGTGTGGGCTGAAAAACATATGGTGTCCCAATGGCTGAGTTCACCCTATAATATTGGTGGGGTGTATCTTGGCCGAGGGGATGTTATTAGATAAGCTCAGACCTTTTGATAGCTTCTGTATTTATTGTATTATCTGCAATTTATGTGTTTTAGAAGTGTTATTTAAATATATTTTGTACATACTATGTTGCTGTCAATAAACCTATATTTATTTATTTTATTTATTTGAATGGTAATAAAAAAATCCAATTAGTGTAAAGTTTAAAGCTGAATCTTTGAAATAACCTATTTCATATTTTATTCAATATTTGAAATTACTACTTTTATATGTGCTTCTACATTTCATTTGGAACGATACTTTTTTTATAACAGTTATCAGCGAAAATGCAGTTCCACAAAAATAAATAGAGGGTAATAAAAATATTTTTTAACAACTTTACTGGATGAAATGGAGTATTAATTTCTTACGGCCTCATGGTTCACGATTATCTTTGTTAATGATTAGTACCTTATACATATGGGCGAACCACACACTGCGTTTCACGACCCCCAAGTTGCGCACCACTGGTTTAGTTCATAAAAAATGAAAATGTGAATAGTCAAGTGATAAAAAATGTGAAGTGATCAAAAACATGTGAAGTGAGAAAAAAATCGAACTTTTTATTTTTAATATCACTGATATATGGTATATAAATTTATGTTTTTTATAAAAAAAAATTGTTTACTATTACTGATGTAATTTTTTATTGCTAAATTATAACTGAAAATGTCACTTGGATAAATAAAAAAAAACGAGATTGTCGCTTTAATGTAATGATAATTTTTTTTTCCGCATAATATATTGATGAAATGATACGAATGGTGTTGGTGAAGAGTGATAGTGAATTGTAGAGTATGATCACTTAAACATACGTGTGTATATTATAGTTCAAACAGACAGTTTGAAAATCTGCTAAGATGATTGCCCGGAATATTATTTTGTGCAATCTTTGATGTATGAGGATGAAATGTGAATGTGTATAAGACTAAGATGAAATGTGAACGTGTATAAGACTAAGATGAAATGTGAACGTGTATAAGACTAAGATGAAATGTAAATGTGTACAAGACTAAGATGAAATGTGAACGTGTATAAGACTAAGATGAAATGTGAACGTGTATAAGACTAAGATGAAATGTGAACGTGTATAAGATTAAGATGAAATGTGAACGTGTATAAGACTAAGATGAAATGTGAACGTGTATAAGACTAAGAGGAAATGTGAACGCGTATGATACTAAGATGAAATGTGAGCGTGTATAAGGTCCCAAATAAATACTGTAGAGATGCGTGCACTGAAAAGAATACATGGATGAACAATGTATGAAAGAATACGGAAAGAAGTGAAAGGTAGTGACTATGATCTTAAGGCTGATGTCTTAATTCAGATTAATAAGCGTAATTTGTGAAAGTTGGGGCATGTAGAATGAATGAATGAAAAAAGACTAATAAAATAATGTAGTGCTGATGTGAGTGGAAGGCGTAGAAGAGGAAGACCAAGGAAATTATGGTTGGATCAAATAAATTATATTCTAAAAGAAAGAAAAGTCAGAGAATTCATAGATGTTGTATGAGAAGGTGTTTTTAGGATGTGAAAGAGGCTAAGGATGTGTTTCGAGTTAGAAAAGTATGACAATATGTCCTATTTGCCTATCTCGGTTGGGAAATGGCGTGATTATATATATTTAGAAAGATTAGTAGATAATCATATGGTGGATTGCTTATCCCCATCACTATACGAGTACATACATCAAATAGCAAAGATTATGGAAATAATGAAAAAAGTTGTATTTATTGATTGTTTTTATATTTGATATGCAGAATTGTATCCGATGATTTATGAATGAACGACTTTTTACTTGCGGATTTATTAAACCAGAGTCTGGTATGCCACCGCTGAAAAGTTGAATAATTTTGAGTTATTCATGAAATCCATGGCGAACAAATAGATTCGATTAGGAACTAATTCAAGCGATAATTAAATATTATGGAAATTCAACAAACTTCCAAACTTCTGATTTCACCCTTAAGCGAGTTCCTCGAATCACTGGGGGAATAACGTGTGCTTTATCAACATCGCTTTACAAACTTTTTTGTGTACATTTTGATTTAATTTCAGTTTTTAACTTTACAATTGTATTGTAGTTTGATGTATTATTGTATTGTATTACAGTTTTGTTCAATACAGTATAACCTGGCGGGTTTATATTTTTCCAATAAGAAAAATGACACACATAAGGTATGCAGTAAAAACCAGATTTAAATAAATAGTGTTCCAGCATGTTTAAAACCTGCAACTCTGGGGAAGGAAAGTAGGTGTCCACCATTTGGACCACGGAGGTTGTCCGTGTATCATTAAAATATGACTTAAAAATCTCAACGTATAAGAGCAAACTCTTTTTCAGATAATGTACTTTTTAATGTTAAGGTCAAAATTTCTTGAACAATGAATGGCTATGACCTTTTGAAAATAGCTACATATTTTCCATTGAATATTCCATATCTTTTTCGTTTCTTTATAAATCTAAAAAAAATACTGTTCTTTCAGTAGCTCATGACTGAATATCGTGACTGTCATGATAACCCCTGACGACTCCTCTTCATCCATCCCTGCACTTCGTGGCTCGAAGGGCAGTTGTTAAGGGTAGTCCAGTTTATTTCTCACTCGGTCAGTCCAACGCATTGGAATTTTTTCTCTTGTGCGTCGTCTTTCCACGCCTCAAGAAGCAAACCCTTCCAAACTGTCTTCTTGGTCACGATCAATGTGCCCAAAGAATCATATGATAATATCAATATTAAACATTTATATACTTCCTAACATATCACGTAAACAAATGACGAATTAGAAATTCAGGCATTTTCAGGAAATAACATTGTTTTCGGCCTCGTTTCTTTTCAATTCTTCGGCTTTAAGAACCCCTGGAGTGAACGCGGAACTCGCAGTTTGTCGTTGCGCGTATTGGCAATACAACCCTATTTAAAAAGTCAACGGTACTTGCAATACTAGCACACGCGAGTATTGTTACCAGATTGGCACACCCTTTTTTACCACCGCGCGTATTGGCAATACAACCGCATTTAAAAAGTCACCGGTACTTGCAATACTAGCACACGCGAGTATTGTTACCAGATTGGCACACCCTTTTTTACCACCGCGCGTATTGGCAATACAACCGCATTTAAAAAGTCACCGGTACTTGCAATACTAGCACACGCGAGTATTGTTACCAGATTGGCACACCCTTTTTTACCACCGCGCGTATTGGCAATACAACCGCATTTAAAAAGTCAACGGTACTTGCAATACTAGCACACGCGAGTATTGCTACCAGATTGGCACACCCTTTTTTAACGGATACTATTTGGAATCGAATCCAAAACCTCCGAGAAGTTCAGCATGTTACCAACTAGGCTACGAAGGTCGTCATCTATCAGGAACGATTCTTTATTTATAAAATATATCAAGCAAATACCACAAACTAATCCCCTAAAGATGAATTACCTTAAAAATATGTCAGTCAATGATTAATTAAAAATCAGCTTTTTGCAGAAAGCTACAATAGTATAAGAAAAAACGTGATTCAAGATTCAAATGATTCAACTTAAAAAAGTAACATTCGATCTATAAGTGGAAAAGTTTTTCAAAGAGAGAAAAAGCGTAATATTCATTGGACGCGGCAAAGATACGTAGTGTTTGTTCAAGAAAGTATTGTATAAATCCAATTAAATTCGTATTTGATAGAATAATTGTTCAAGTGCTCTTGAAAAGTGTTCTTCTTATTTGTACAATAAAAAAATCCATTAATTTGAACGTCAAAGTTTGTACTTTTCAGTAACATGATAATTTATTGCAAAAGTTTGTCACGTAAAGGACAATCGATAAACACGTGATCTTTAGTTTCACCGCCCAGGCTAAACTTTCAGTGGGATTATCCACAACAGTCGTTCTGTAAAAGCAACTAGCCACCACGCAGTGGTCTATCCGCACGTGACATATGACTGACACTTTCATCATGTTCTGTAAAAGCAACTAGCCACCATGCAGTGGTCTATCCGCACGTGACATATGACTGACACTTTCATCATGTTCTGTAAAAGCAACTAGCCACCACGCAGTGATCTATCCGCACGTGACATATGACTGACACTTTCATCATGTTCTGTAAAAGCAACTAGCCACCACGCAGTGGTCTATCCGCACGTGACATATGACTGACACTTTCATCATGTTCTGTAAAAGCAACTAGCCACCACGCAGTGGTCTATCCGCACGTGACATATGACTGACACTTTCATCATGTTTATTCTCATAATTTTACGGCGTAATTTTAAAAGGATAGATTGCTGGAATTATTTATATCTAATTAACACCAGTTCTATCCCAATTCAACGCTCATAGGAGCCAAGTATCTGGTTTAATTCCATTCAAAAGATCAGTTACTACATACGTAAATACCATCACGTTGGGGTAGGTAAATATGACTGCCAGACTTTTCTTACTGGACACATGTACTTAGCTTCTTCCCCATCCATACATCTTCTCATACAAACTTTACGATTTCTCTGACTTTCTGCTTTTCCTTCTTACAGAGTATCATTCACTTGACACAATCATACTTTTCTTGGTCCTCCTCTCATACGTCTTCCACTCACATTTGCACTCCATCTATGTTTCGTTAGTCTTTCTTAATTGATTCGTTCTACATGCCCAAACCATTTCAAATACTCTTATTAAGAAATTTGCCTTAAGTTAACATTCATCCCTTATCAGTTCATTCCGTATTCTATCATACATTGCTACTCCATATATTCTTCTCAACAGCATTTATTCGGCTCCTCTCAGTATTTTTCCACGTTTCACTCCCATACATAAAAAATGGCACTAATATATTATTGTGGACTATATCACCTTAGCAGATTTTGATATTATCCGGTTCGAGTATATATGTTTTAGTGCCCCATTGACTTCGTTTCCTTACACTACCTACTGTTCAATATCCTTCTTAAATCTTCCATCATCTGAAATCTGATGTCAGAAAACATACTACCCAAATACCAATAATTCTTTTTGACTGAAACTTTTGTGTTTTCTATTTATGATATATTGGGTCGCAGAAAAGCTGACATAATGAGTGTGACAACGAAGGAGGGAAAATAAAAGGTGCTCGAGTTGTATGTATCAATCTCCAACAGTACAAGTAAATGACAAGAGATTTCAGGGTTTTCAGGAGTTCACATATCTAGAGTAATATCAAATAATTATTCACGCTTGGAAACCTTGGCATAAATTATGAGAAAGATATCATTTTAATTTAGTGTGATAAGTGTGTTGATGCATAGATGTTTAAAAAAGTCACAATTTACTAAATTTTAATTATATCTGTAGAAATGTTGAATCTGTCATGCATTAAAATATTTTAATGTATCCACTATGAGCTGGTCGGTTTTACAAGTATTGCTATATTTTATTAAAGCCACCAGGTGTATCAAGTATAACCATTATACACTTAATAACGAAATAAATAAAAAAAAAAATATTTTTATAAAAAAACTCGGTTCCAACGAGAATCAAACCCACACCTCTTGGATTAGAGGAAAGACGTCTAATTAATTAGGATATGGAGGTATTTAAAAATGAAACATGAGATTTTTGTATTTATTTAACTAACCATTTGGCTTTTTAATGATGCTTCTTAAGTTAACATTTTTGATGAACAACTATCTTACCTTTATTGTTATTGGCTGGTTCTCACTTCTCCAAAAGAGCGTCAATCAATATTGTTGATAAACAGCCAACCTGCATGCTCAATATTGATTTTCTTTGTTCAAAGTATTGTTCTTCAGCAAGAAGACATATTTGACTGAGATGAAAATGTATCTTCGACCTATTTTAAGTAAAATTTGCAAATATACCTAAAAATAATTCTAGTATTTTTTACATAAGGCCTATAACATCTTTATGTTTGGTAAAAATCGTCTAATGAATCCGCCAGGCTGTTTGCCATATATGCGAGTATAAAGGGAATAATTTAACGCAATAACTAACTTAAAAGATGGCAAAAAATCTTACGCGAAAAATTAGGTTAGAACACTTTGTTTTTGGGTGCCACAAGGAATAAAAATTCTTAATTACGGGAAAAACTTCACTGGAATCCATATTTTCTTGGTTCCATGAGGAATTGAAATTCTTGATTATGTAAAAAAAAACTACACTGGCACCCTTTGTTTTTGGGTTTAATCGGAAAACGAAAGTTTTATAGAATTTTAGTTATTTCAAATCGATAAGATTGAACAAATCTAATGCAGTATTCATACGATAGATTTCATAAAGTACATTTTAAAAGTTTTGTTACTCCATAGTACTTTAATAGAATACGAAAGAAGCCAAAAATTAAATTAATCACAAATTCAGATAATATGAAACCTGAAACTGGCACCAGTCTTGAATCGATAATTATTAAGAATCGAACCCACGGCAAAAAATTACTAAACAGGCGCTCTTATCACTGGTACCGACACATGTTATTCTATAAATACTTATATATTTCAAAACTGGACGTTTTTTTTTAATTATAAATATTTTAACTATCAGCCCATAAAATTTAATGACTGGAAAATATCCCATTATTTTATTACTTCAACAACTTCCTGGAAAAATGGATTACATGTTATTCGAACAAATTCCTGGAATAAAATCGCGTGTAATTAAACTAATTATATTATGGAGTTAAGTACTTTGTTCTGGAAGAATATTTAATTCGATTAATTAGGTTGTTAAATAATTTGTTTCATTAAGGAACATATTTTAACAAATTTTTATGTAATGAAATAAAATACGACATAACATTACCGACTCTTACTGGAGTTAATAAGTATCTAAATTATGTAAGATTTGGGAAAAAAGCAGGTAAAGCGATTGTGCGACAAGATTTGGCACTTTATCGAGATAAGTGGAGTTTTTCAACAGCGAGGCTTCAATTCCAACTACTAAGAAGAAGGGAAATATATTAACGATAATGATGATGATTAATATCACATAACATTAACCCTGAAATGGTTTAAAGCTAAAATTGATGTAACTGGCGAAGGTTTAAAAATTATGTAATTATAATTTATGGTTAAGATCTATAATTTACGTTACTGAATAAGGTACAAAACTGTCTAAGATTAAAAAAAATATATAATTTTGAATGAACCCTTAACTGGCTAAAAACTAAGTAGAGATATGCAATGGAAATGATATTAGTGGAGATCTGCACTGGTGAGGCTGTATATCTGGCCGGAAAGGGCAAAGGAAAGTTATTGATGTTAATTTTGATGAACATCACATACGAGACCTTAACTGGCTAAGATCTAAAAATATAATACGATATGTTTTGTTCAAAGCAAAATATTTCCACCTTAAAATGTTTGACTGTAAAATAAGCTAGAGAACTGTCTTCAACTTATGTATTCATTCGATTGTACGAAAGAAACAATGATTGGCATCCATAGATTTGTTAAGTTAATAATAAAACTTGTTTCAATTTATTACTATTAAATACTGTTATTTTTGCTACTTTTGATATTGGGGTGCTGTATATTACATTAAGTGCTCCATTTACCTTGTTCAATGTCGTTACCCTTTCAATTTTAGTGACCCTTTCAATTCTCACAGCGTACATAAAAAAATCATGCTCAGATAAAAGAGCTCTCCAGTCCTTCTCCAGTTTTTCTACGTTAACCCATACATCGTACACACTTTTTACCACACCTTTTTCTATTAAAACAACCTTTGATTTTGCTGTTTAGATTTTCAAACCTTTTATTAGGCATCTCTCAAAAATCTCGCTTATCCATTAATTTCTTTAAAATTTTACTAAATAAAATAACTTTAAAGCTATAAATTTTGCTAGATATATTGGCATCAAAGTGCTAAAATAAATAAAAATCAAGATTTGCGACAGGAGTATAGTCCCATTTCCTTACGTATTCTTTTGAATATATACATTCTATTAAAATAACCTTTGATTTTGCTGTATAGATTTTTAAACCTTTTATTAGGCATCTCTCAAAAATCTCGCTTATCCATGAATTTCTTTAAAATTTCACTAAATAAAATAACTTTAAAGCTATAAATTTTGCTAGATATATTGGCATCAAAGTGCTAAAATAAATAAAAATCAAGATTTGCGACAGGAGTATAGTCCCATTCCCTTACGTGTCCTTTTGAATATATACAATTCCCTATGGGAATGTTAACACCAGCCATTTTCACTCTATAAAATGTTCACTTCTGTTTAAAAAAGTATATTCACAATAAAAACCCATATAAAGCTATGAACTATATCCTTATTTTTAAACATTTAAGAAGTAACATAAGTGGCGTAGATTTATAGGTAACTATATTAAGTTTAATTTTTGTTGATAAATCAGAGTTGTTTATCATTAAGAGTAATGTTTTTATTGTGATGGGGTAATGGTTGAAAATGCTATGGATGGGGATGGAGTCTTCCTTTAGTAATATAATAATTTATAGACTCTTTTCTATTTATCTCCAATGGAACCATCACAAAGTTTAAACAGGGCCGGGCAACATTTAAAAACTGACGGTGCTCGGCAATGTTCCTGGATAATCCAAATGTGCTCATCCTTAAGGTGGAGTGATCAGGCAAAATAACTGTGAGTGCAAGCTTCACATCCGCGTGTAGGAGAAAAGGAATACGGTCGATTGTAGAAAAATATCCATAAATCGGGAACGCGATCTTCAAGAATGATATAATGTGTCCGATAACAAACACTTAAATCTCGATACTAGTGAATCACAATTATTTATATCTGAATCTGTAATGAAATTATTCATTTGAGTAATCCATTCGTATTATCATAACTTTGGCAATTACTTCCAAGCCCTAGTAGGTAGGACGCTTGTCATACTAAAAATTCGAAATTCTTGATTATGTAAAAATTAGACAGGGCCCGATTGTTTTTGGATTTCATCTGAAATCAAAATCCTTGATTATGTGAAAAACAATCCTGGGCTACTTTGTTTTTGAGCTCTATCTGGAATCTAAATCCTTGATTACGTGAAATACTACATTTTTGTAGTATGTCACGTAATCAAGGATTTAGATTCCAGATAGAGCTCAAAAACAAAGTGGCCTCGCTCAAATTGAATAGTCAATGAAAGACTCTCTAGGGTAAATTATTGATATATGAGCCGTTCTGAATTAAAAAAATTATAAAAATAATTCGTTCGTTCTGCATGCTTAAACCATTTAAAAGGGCATTTCTTCATCTTACTCAACACGTCTGCCTTAAGTTCACATTCATCCCTAGTCACTTCATTCTGTATTCTGTCATAAATTGTCTCCTCGTGTTTTCTTCTCAGTGATTCTTCTCACTTCTCTCCCACCTTTATTTTATTAGAACAAATGGTAGTTAGATCTTTAGTTCAACAATATAATAAAATGACTTTAGAAGACAATAATTAGTTGAATTATTTAACGAATCATTACGATCAAGTCAAAGGAGTTGTTTTTTCTTCGGTTTTGTGGGTTCAAGGAGAGTTTAAATGGGTCTATCAACTGTCCATCCTGATGTCCCATTTAAAGTTTGACAAATTGTAGGAATATTTGGATGCTTAATGTTAACTATACAACAATGTGGCCTCGCAAACAGATCGATCGAACAAGTTCAGGACAGTAATAATAAGAATTTAAAATTGTATGCAGTGCCAATAAATCCGTTAATTTGCTTCTGTCAGGCAGCGTTGTCAAGTTCAAGAGTTTAATTTCTCATGATTGTTTCAACTTTTTGATAGGAGTATCGATTTAATCGAACAATAAAGTACTACTTGGTTACTGTCATATTCACTAGACACTATGGTAAAGTCTATTAAAAAATATATTTTACACATGACAAGAAATATATACAATTTGCGAAAAAACCAACAGGTAATTTAATTTCGACACACAATTTTAATGGATCTGGGTTTGTAGCCTTTCATCTGCCGTGTCCTCAGTAAAATAGGCTTTTGCCTGTATCTCACTGAGGACACATATCATGAAAAAATAAATTGATACTTCTCTTCGATTTTTGATTATATAAAACCCCGTTGCACATTCTCATCAACCTAACAAACAGTGACACTCAATTACATATGTATACATCACTCGAATCAAACCCTTCATACGTCATCACTCCAGATAGACCAAAACGTTAATCCCACAATATACCGCACATAATCATAAAAAAAAATTTAAAAATACCACACTCAAGAGCTCACACAAACCTTTGCTACAAGTCATTTCTCTTGCAAGCCCAAGTATTCAAACTCATGTCACAATAACAACCACGCTCCGATCGGCGGCCTAAACTGTTTTCCTCGTTTTGCCTTTATTGAATTCGGCATCCCATTGTATGTCATGGGAACTAAATAGGCATATTGCTTTTGGGCGAAATATGTTTTAACTCTAGGGAGGGTGAATATTTGATCAGTTGCCATGCGTGTCATGTGTCTCTGCTGAGTCTGCATTTTCCTTTCCTCTCGATTATAGTGCCAGAGAATGAATTTGAAATGTAAATTGGCTATATTCAGGACCCGATACTCCCTGAAAAACTCCTATATATTTATATTTTAGACATTTCAATTTCATTGGTTGATTTTACAAAATTTAGGCTATAATTTTGATATCAGCATCAACTGTGTATGAAAAAAATAAAATAATCTTGACAAGTGCTTTAAAAAATGTTTAATTTGTATTCGATATTTGTAAACCACCCATTGATCTCTGTCTAAGTCCAACTTGTTGTACTTTATATGTATACAACGAAAAACAATACAATAAAACACATTTTTCTTGTCTTATACTGTTCCCAAAAAAAACATTTTATTCAAGAGTTTATGCGAAAAATATCGAAAAAAATATAAAATCCTAAAGCGTCCAAGGATTTTACGTTTATCAGATCTTGATTAATGATAAAAAAATAAATTAAATAACTAACAAAGTTCAGAACGCTCAGTTGATATTTATTGTGTTGTTAATTAATCTCTTAGAATGTATTGTGTTTTAATTAATCTCTACATGAACGAGAGATTATGATAACGTGTTTTTAATTCAAACAGCTTATTTGTGTGAAATATTATTTACATCTGGTTTTGCATTACTGTTAACGTCATAGTTACTTTGATTAAAACAGTATTTTTTTTAAATTTCAACCACGCTAGAGCGCAACTGTATCAGAATGTTGTAATTATTGAATCTCTATTTGAATTTTGAGAGTAAATTGTGATATACTCGTATAAGATTTATGGCTATATGAGTATTCCTGGTGATTGGGGCGGCATATGTAATTAATGAACGAAGAAAGACTAACAATCAAATATACAGTGGAAATGTGAGTGGACGAAGTGTTCAAGGAAGACAAAGGTATGTTTGGACCAAGTTTATGATATTTTGAATAAAGAAAATGTAAAAAGTCAGAGAAATCGTCGGATATGTATGAGAAGGTATATAGATTAAAAAGAGATGAAAAATGTGATTTGTGATAGGAAAAAAATCGGGCGCTCTCTACCTACCCCGATAGGGAGACGGCGTGATGGTATGTGGGTATTTCTGAAGTCATGCATAGTACTCCATTAAATTAATCTACTTTTTTATTGTTATTTTTTCCATAAAACTGAATTTTTTTATTTCAACAGTCATATTATTATTGCGTACTATTTAATTAATTTTTATTTCAACAGTCATATTATTGTTGCGTACTATTTAATAATTTTTTATTTCAACAGTCATATTATTATTGCGTACTATTTAATAAATTTTTATTTCAACAGTCATATTATTATTGCGTACTATTTAATACATTTTTATTTCAACAGTCATATTATTATTACGTACTATTTCATTAATTTTTATTTCAACAGTCATATTATTATTGCGTACTATTTAATAAATTTTTATTTCAACAGTCATATTATTATTGCATACTATTTAATTAATTTATAATTTTTATTTTTGACCAACCTTCGTTTTCTCGAGTAATATTTCAATTCTGCCTCAAAGTAGATATATGCAGCTTTTGGAAACACTAAAATACAATGCTCTTTGGAGTTACTACATACATTACACTACACTCCACTTAAAGCCGAATGTGGTACTATCACATGTCGGAAGATCTACAAAGGTTTTTTTTTAAATCGTCATCCCTTGGTAAGTTTTTCGCAGTTTTTTTAACAAATTTTTTTTTTATAAACGAATGCAGATGCGAGGAAGTATTTGATCTTATGACCGCAGTTACTCATCACTTTCATCTCCTAATTCTCAAATTATTTATATATTTTTGTTATATTTTTAATCTATCAATAATACTGGGTTCGAGTCCCGAACAAGAGTGACTTTGAAAAGAATCTGTTCTCTCTGTATACATACTTTTTTCAGTTTTATTTTTATATTTCTCGAGAAATGTTCGTCTAAAATCTATAATACTTATCTATAATACTTCTCTATAATACTCGAGACATATCAATGTTTCTGAGTTAGACTATAGCGCTTTTCGTTTCTCTTTATTTCAGTCCAGTCCAAGATTGTTCAAATACCAGATATTTGTCATCTTCCGACACCTCATTTGCCAACGTTGTCTTCTCTTCGACGATGAAATATGTAAGATCATAAGTCATATAGAACTTGCCGGTAATATGTGGTAATGTAAGGAATTGAGATATTTATTGTCATTGGAGTTCTTCATTAAATCTATCCATAACATCTTGATTTTGGTTCTATATAGCATAACATGATGCGAAAAAATTCATAATCTAATGGCCGCAGTCACAACTATTCTATTGATTTTCTTAACTTATTTTTCTTTGGGAATATTTGTAATCTGTCAACAAACGGGTTTGAATCCTAACTTAGAGCATTCTTGGAGAGTGTTTGATTCTTCAACAGCGCTTTATTCAATGGCCTTTTATTTTTCTACTTATTTTTATTGCAGTAATTTTCAACGTATTGTCGAATTATTATTACTAATGTTGAGAATGTGATAGAAAAGTGTAACGCATATTTCATCACCATCAATATCATTAATCCATGTTCTTATTGCATTAAGCGAGATCTGCACTGCATTCTATTTTAGCATACATCTTTCGTTTCTTCCACGTCCATACACCTCGTCATGTATATCAGTGCTCCGCAACCGGTGTGCCGTGGCACACTGGTGTGCCGTGAGCCGGATACAGGTGTGCCGCGGTTAAATTCAATGTATTTGACATTTAACAATTTTTCATTATGTATTTAATATACAATGACAAATTATTTTTCATAATATTGTCTATTTTTCAAAATGTAGTATAGAATAATAATTATAACTAAATAATTTTTCAATGGTCCCCCAGCACCTGGTGCTAACTGTTGAAAACTGCGTAGTGTGTTTTGTACACACCATGGCCGCACCAAATTAATCATAGACAAAGAAAAATGACCCTCATGCGCGTCGCTGAAGACTCATGCGCATGCTTAAAAGGTCTTGACCAAGAACTTCGGGTTGCGCTGTCAAAAATCGCGCCGAATATAAAACTTTTGTGTTCATTGAAACAAGCGCAGGTATCACATTAATTTATTATTATTTTATAATAATTATTAGGATTGCGTAAAAATAAATATGTTATAGTTTTATGTATGTATACTTTTCAAATAAAAACAAAAATTTATTGTAAAATTTGTGTATCAATTTAATACCTATATATTTTAGCTTTTGGTGTGCCGCGGAATTCTAGGAAGAATTTTGGTGTGTCGTAGGTGAGAAAAGGTTGCGGAGCACTGATGTATATGATACTCTTCTATTATAAAGCTCTCTCTTTTAGAATTTCGATAATTATTCGTGCCACGTTTTTTAAGTTATTGCCGAAAATTCTCGTTCCATATATGGACACTAGTGAAGACACTGCATAGATTGTTTTCAAAAATATTTTTTCTTTCAACTTTAACAAATCACTATTACGCTCCTGTCTTCATTTGGAACATTGCATTTTCCTATAATTCTCACTCTTGCCTTATGTCGTCATTCCATTTTTTCAACACATTCTACGCTCATTTCTATCACATTTATCTAAGTTTCATTATTTTTTCTCGTCAATATTTCGCATGTAAATATTTCTATTATTATATTGTATACGTAATATTATGTTTGTTTTAAATTCCAAATTTATCTTTCTTGTATTGTATAACACTTTCATTGTATATAGTACAACCACGTGGATGAGCCTATGAGTCAATCTCTTACAATCAACCAGAAAGGTATTTGAACAATACTTAAGTGAAAACCAGACAGGAACTCTATTTAAAAAGTTCTGAGTACCACCGGAATTCGAGCCGGCAGCGCCCAGGTTGGAAACATACAGCTTACCAACAAGCCACGGAGCTATAAGAAAGATATGTTCTACCTAATCAAATAGAAATTTCTCGAATACACTTTCTCAATCCATATTTTTTGTGAGGAATATTGAAAAAATATTATTTTTAAAATATGTATTAATTATACTTTGCATTGTTATTCTTTGCTATAATTAAAACATCTGAAAATTTTATATCCTTTTAATAAAAAATGTGTTTTTACGTGATAGGGAAAACAAAAGAACATATTTTTTTCTCTATTAATAATTGTTAAACTTTGAATAATCATATGTTGTTTTTATTATAAATCGGTAGCCTTGTTCATTTGTCAAGAAGCAATTTCTTATAATTTACTAAATGACTACGCAACTAGTAAACAAAACTTAAAACATTGTTAAATGTAACTTAAATTGGATTTCAGATTTACAGGAAACTAGAGTAAAGTATAAATTATTAATTATGTAAAAATATATAAAACTCGTCAAAGTAAATATCTCAAAATAAATGGAATGATTTCGTTCCTCAGTATGATGAATTTCAATTAGGCGTTTTGCAGTTATCCTACTAAATTTTTTAGTCCAATTCATTTAAGGCTAAAATACATCAATTGACTGCAACACGCAGTATAAAAAGTACAAACGCGACTAAATAAGGAATCTTATCTCTATTGTTCGACACGATGCACGAGATTACAATAAATTGAATTTTCCTTTAGCTGTGTGTTGCGGACAATTGACGCGAATCGGTGTGTTTGAACAGTTTTAAATAATTTGTCGTTTATTTAATTAACAATGATAAAAGTGAGTGTTCTGTGCGTGTTATTGTTCAGGTGATTGTTTTTTTTATTTCAAAGTTAATTTATGCTTTGATTATCATTCTTTTTCCACATTTTATTTCTCAAAAATGATTTTGGTGGTGTGTTCATGATAAACATAATATATGAAAGTAAAATTTGGGTATAGACAATGAGTGATCAGAATAAATAAGTGCCTTGCGTAAATTATCAAGTTGTTTTTGTTGCTGGGTCTAGAAGTCGAGGATTTCCTCGACATTCCAATGTCAATTCAATTGGAAAGTAAAGTTGTGCCGTGGAATTTGCTTTTTTTTAAGCTGGATCCGATACCAAAATAAGACGATCGGAGCAAACCGGCATGTTGTTTTTATATATGTTTGAAAGAATAGATATGACCAAAGTCATTAGTATCCTTATACCCCCGAATACTAGGCGGGAAAAAACGTCTATCTAAACGAGTAGCGGTGACCTTCTGCACGGAAGTCTAGTACGCTACCGTGCCGCCATGCTGCCCTTAATCTAGTGTTACAATCGGATAACTGTTTGTTAGAAATGGATTTTATAAGTAGACTTAAGAAAGGAAGCTTGAGGTGAACCGTGAGAAAGAGGTAGACCAAGAAAAGATTGTTAGAAGGTTGTTGAAATAACTAAAATAAAGTGTATGAGAAATAGGAGAGCATTTATGGTATATCGAGATATATAGATGTAGACGAGGTGAGAGCTGTGTGCATAGACACAAAATGCGTGGAAATATGTTAACTTTGCCTACTCCAATAAACACATGGCGTAATTATAGATATACATACATACCATCACGTCGTTTTCTTGTCGGGGTAGGCAGAGAGGAAAGAGCGTTAGACTTTCCTATCTCGACACACATCCTTCAACTCTTCTACATCGATACTTCCCCTCATGTCACTTCTTAGTTTTCTTTGACTTTTTTACATTTCCTTCTTTCAAAATATTCTTCTCTTAATCAAACTATTCATCTCTTGGTCAACCTCTACTACACCTTCCACTCACATGGTTTGTATGATACTATTTATACGTCTATATATTTTTTTCTTGTTCGTTCAAAATATAATAATTTAGTTATGTTGAGGTTAATTTATTTGAGGCCCTTTCTCTTCTATGGTTAACGATATAAGTAATTTGCACACAGCTTATAAAGACTGTTACAAATTACACAGTTAATTACTTTGGCATAGATAGTGCTGGTGATGTATACGAGTACAAGCAGTTGATTAATTGCTCTCTTTTCATAACACTACTAAGATGACAGGGTTGATATTTTATAATTGAAATTGAATTTTGCAGTGATTACATACATAAGATCACACCATTTCCCTGTCGGGTTTGGCAGAAGGACAGAGGGCAAAACTTTTGACTTTCTACATTTCTTTCTTTCAAAATATAATTCACTTGATCCAACCGCACTCGTATATCTTGATCTACCATGCCTTCAACTAATATTTGTACTATGTACATGTGTTTATGTTTTATTGGTCTTTCGTTGGTCTTCTTCATTTATTCATTCTACATGTCCGAACCATCTCATAGTGCTCTTTTTCATCTTACTCAACGCAATTTGCGTACTGAGTATTCATGAAGTTAAAAAATATATTTGTTTCTCTTTAGATGTGTCACATAATTTACTTATCAGTCTCTGTAATGCGTAATACAGTTATCCACACAAATTTCTATTCTACATTTGTTTGCCAGTCATTGACCTTAATATTGCCCTTTACACATGAATGCGTAATACAGTTATCCACACAAATTTCTATTCTACATTTGTTTGCCAGTCATTGACCTTAATATTGCCCTTTACACATGAATCTACAAAATGTAAATATTAAACAATTGGGGTGACATAACAAGCCTTTGTCACTTGATAAAACAAATACAATGTAATAATAAGGCAACAGCTGATGTTTGGTACATATCATTTTTGTTATGTACTAAAGAAAACAAAATTAAAAAAAGCCTTATTGGGCTAGTGACACGAATCTTAATTTTCATTCAGTAACTTAGATTTGAAAAGAGAAAAAAAAATAATAAAAATAATTTTGTAGCTATCCGTTATATTACTCGTATACAACCAAAATGTAATATGAAGTATATTATTATGAAGTATATTATGTTTCTTAAAATATAATTTTTTAGTAGTACATAAATTTAACACGAAACATCAGATTTTTTCCTTGTACACTGGTCCATCAGACCTTTTACCTATTGGGGTAGGCAGAGAGGAGAAAGAGCTAAAATTTCTTATCGTGACATACATTTTTTACCTGTTCTAGTTCCAAACTTCTAATAAAATAATTTTATTTGACTTTAAAAATTTCCTTCTTTCAAAAATATCATTTACTTGATCCAACCTTACTTTCATTGGTCTTCCTCTACAACACCTTCCAATCACATTTTATTTTATATGAATAATATACACCACCAAACGGTGCATGTTTTACTATTACATATTGGAAGATCTAAAAAGGTTTCTTTGTTGTTCGTTTTCCCTTAATAAGTTTTCTGTGGTTTTCTTACAAAATATGTTTTTCTAAGCATGTGCAGATGCGAGAAAATTCCATATCTTATGTCCGCAGCCGCAATTTTCCTATTCTTTCACTTGACTTATATATATTTATTTTGCTTTATTTTTAATCTGTCAATTAAAGTGCGAGTGAAAACTAACTTTAAGAAGCGACTCAAAAAAACACTTAATTTCTAGTCAGTATAACAATGTGTTTCATTCCCAATTTTTCTTTTCTTTTCCTCTCCACCAATCCTTCCTTTTCTTTCGATTGATGATATCTCACTTTATATGAAAAATAATGTTCGGGTGATTGTCCGTCTTTGTGAGGTTCGTGGGTATATGCTGACGTATGTGTTTACGGATTTCGTGGGGATGGATAGTCATTTGAATTATTTATGTAACTTGCATAATTTTCTTTTGTCTGATTGGTTGGAAGAGATTGCCACCTGGCAATAAGCCCGCCAGATTGTATTTGCAATAAAAGTGTTAAATAGATAAATAAATAATAAAGTGGGTTTGGATTTTCAAGTCGAGTGTCATTACGGAGTCTACTGTCTAAAAAACGTTATATTAATCTGTCTTTAATATTGATTTGTAGTTTAATAATCAAATTTTCTTTAATACATTTTAGAGATTATGCATATCTTTATTAATTTATTCGTATGGTACCCCGCAATATATCCGAATGGGCGATGCGAACATATTCAAGAGCGAGATCTGGAGAAAATTTGGTTTTCTACTGTAATCATAACAAAGATATCCTGAAGTTCTTTTATTTGCATTCTTAATATCTTAAATTGGATGTTGAAAAATATTAATCAAATTTTAATTCAAGAGTAGTAGAATTACTCTAGATTGTTTCACTGCGTAGGCAGCATCTTATTGATGGCGATGCGTTCGTTATTAGTGATGGGAGTTAGTATTTTTTTGTTTAATCTTATTTGACAGTAAATTCTCTTTAGATAGACTACATATTGAGTTATACAGTTTCATCGGATTTCTATAATCTAAGTGTAAAAAAAATTATATCGATGTCTTCGAATATTAGGAATAAAAGCTCGTATTAATTCTTGATTTTTTTAATTCTACGTTATCTGGTTTGCCTGATTCGTAAATTTTTGAACTCGTGTTTATATTCATTGCAGTTATGGGGCTGATCTATGGAAATCGTGTTTGTATTCATTGCAGTTATGAGGCTGATCTATGGAAATCGTGTTTGTATTCATTGCAGTTATGAGGCTGATCTATGGAAATAGTGTTTGTATTCATTGCAGTTATGAGGCTGATCTATGGAAATCGTGTTTGTACTCATTGCAGTTATGAGGCTGATCTATGGAAATCGTGTTTGTACTCATTGCAGTTATGAGGCTGATCTATGGAAATCGTGTTTGTACTCATTGCAGTTATGAGGCTGATCTATGGAAATCGTGTTTGTACTCATTGCAGTTATGAGGCTGATCTATGGAAATCGTGTTTGTACTCATTGCAGTTATGAGGCTGATCTATGGAAATCGTGTTTGTACTCATTGCAGTTATGAGGCTGATCTATGGAAATCGTGTTTGTACTCATTGCAGTTATGAGGCTGATCTATGGAAATCGTGTTTGTACTCATTGCAGTTATGAGGCTGATCTATGGAAATCGTGTTTGTACTCATTGCAGTTATGAGGCTGATCTATGGAAATCGTGTTTGTATTCATTGCAGTTATGAGGCTGATCTATGGAAATCGTGTTTGTACTCATTGCAGTTATGAGGCTGATCTATGGATATCGTGTTTGTACTCATTGCAGTTATGAGGCTGATCTATGGAAATCGTGTTTGTACTCATTGCAGTTATGAGGCCGATCTATGGAAATCGTGTTTGTACTCATTGCAGTTATGAGGCTGATCTATGGAAATCGTGTTTGTACTCATTGCAGTTATGAGGCTGATCTATGGAAATCGTGTTTGTACTCATTGCAGTTATGAGGCTGATCTATGGAAATCGTGTTTGTACTTATTGCAGTTATGAGGCTGATCTATGGAAATCGTGTTTGTACTCATTGCAGTTATGAGGTTGATCTATGGAAATCGTGTTTGTACTCATTGCAGTTATGAGGCTGATCTATGGAAATCGTATTTGTACTCATTGCAGTTATGAGGCTGATCTATGGAAATCGTGTTTGTACTCATTGCAGTTATGAGGCTGATCTATGGAAATCGTGTTTGTACTCATTGCAGTTATGAGGCTGATCTATGGAAATCGTGTTTGTACTCATTGCAGTTATGAGGCTGATCTATGGAAATCGTGTTTGTACTCATTGCAGTTATGAGGCTGATCTATGGAAATCGTATATACTGTCATATTAGGCCGTT
The DNA here is from genome assembly GCA_949825065.1 of Odontocerum albicorne. NCBI lineage: Eukaryota > Metazoa > Arthropoda > Insecta > Trichoptera > Odontoceridae > Odontocerum > Odontocerum albicorne. The sequence goes on from OX463846.1 coordinate 37,556,463, forward strand.
TCTTAAAAGTCTACATAGGTTCAAGTGTCGCGAACGGATAGATTTCAAATATTGTATCTTTGTATTCCAGTCCTTTAATGGGGTATCTCAATAGTATCTTCTTTGTTTTTATCAGTTTATCTTTTGACCAGAACCTTCCCTACCACAAGCTATGATAAATACGTGTTATACATATTTTTAATTTGATCTACTATGCGTATCCAGAAATTAAGTGTACTGAGGCTCTCACGACCGGATAAATTTTATTTTCGACATGTTGGCTACACTTCCGTGTAGCCTGACCCTTCCCCTCCGCAACGAGACCGGTTTGAGGTCAGTACGTTGAGAAGTGTCGACGCGACAACACGTTTCGTGAAAAATGTCAATCCAATCTCCCGCCAAGTGCGAAATACGCGGCGTCATCCGTTATCTCGTTTGGAAAGGAAAACCTCCGGTTGAGGTTTATAATGAGGTGAAAACTGCATATGGTGATAAAGCTATGAATCGTACGAGTGTGTACAAGTGGTGTCGCGAGTTTAAAAACGGTCACGTCACACCTCTTCACCCTCCGCCAAAAAGTTCAAAACCACAATTTAGCCAAGAAAATCATGGCATCCGTGTTTTGGAACTGTCAAGGCATAATTTTAATTGAATATATGTCTCAAGGGGAGACCATGAACTCTGCAAGATACTGTGAGACCCTAAAAAAAATGCGGAGGGCGATTTAGAACAAGAGGAGAGGCATGCTGGCAAAGGGAGTCTGCCTGCTGCACGACAATGCCAGACCACACACGGCCAACGCCACGAAGGAACTGCTCGCCTCGTTTAAATGGGATGTCCTGAACCATCCCGCGCATTCCCCTCACCAAGCACCTTCAGATTACTATCTCTTTACCTCCCTGAAGCTGCACATGGTTGGTAAAAGGTTTTCAACCGACGAGGAGGTAAAGGAGGACGTGGAGAAGTGGACGGAGGGGTTGGCGGGAAACTACTTCGAGGAAGGCATCAAAAAGTTGATACCCCGCTTCACCACCTGCATTGAGAGGAATGGCGACTATGTTGAAAACTTTCTGGATATGCCTCGTATATCACTCTATATATGGTTTAAAAACTCATACTATCCATACAATGCCTGTAATTACTGTCACAGTATGTTTGCTATATCATAACCATTCATACCTAACAGATCATAAATCAGACACATTCTTCTACGGTACTCTTCTTTTTAAATTCTACTCAGTGGGCTAGCTAATCCTGGTTAGACAGGACTGTATTTTGTCCATAACTTTGTCACTTATGTGCTCCGTATCTGCTATTCGTTGATCGGTCTTCCCAATCAGCCTGAATTTTATGTGTTTGCCCCATGGTCTACCATCAAAAAGCGTACTCTTTAAGTTCTCATATAACACTTTTAAATGTTATATTTTTCAAAATTGCAATAAAAATCACACGTTTCTGACGGCACAAATTACACAATTCACTTATAATACCTCCGTTTTCTTTAATTGCCACGGACTATGTCACAAATGATCACTTTTGTCCACACATGTCGTACCATTTTCGAAAGTGCTCACCTAAAGCGGGCGCTCCGTCTGCTATATAAGTTACTCTACCCCTAGGGATGTAGTGCTCAAAGCTTTGCATAACTGCCCTTGTATTAGTTCAATTAGTAGCAGAGAGCATTGTGCATTGTTTTGTAGATGTGCACAAATGTAAGCACAGGCATATACATGGTACTATTCGGAATATACTTGGTACAAATATTCACAAGAAAATGTTTTTAATTTTATACCATGTATATTCACAAGAAATTCTACCGAGTATATTCATAAGAAAATCACAGATGTTAATCTGAAAAGCCACGTAGAGCGAAATTAGTTGATTTTGAACAGATTCGCAACACACCACAAAAACTTTTTCAATGAAAATATTTGTACATGAAAACAATTATCAAATCTTGCCTGAAAACAATTTTAGTATGAAAAAATTTATTTCAATTTTTTGATACTAAAATTGTTTCATACTAATTTCGTTTCAAGTAGCGAGAAACATTACCGAAAAACTTGAAGCAGTTTGGTAAATTATTTGTTATAAAATCTGTGTTTGTACGAGTATATAATATAATGAACAATTTAAAAAACCCGAAAGTTAAAAGAGAATCATATGACATGTGTAAATTATTCGCATTGTAAATTAATTTTAAATGTAATCCAGAAGTTTTACATATTTTCTATTATATATTTTAATATTTTTTTTGTTTTCCAGCGCACACACGTTCGGACGAGCCGTACGAAAATTTCCTGAGGGATTTCAATTTGGTGTAGCTACATCATCGTATCAAATAGAAGGAGCCTGGAATGTGTCTGGTGAGTGTATTAAAGTGAACATTTTTTTGAAATATTAAGAGCAATTTCCCTTACAGAATTTCGCCTCACATTTGTTAAAATATTTAATGTAACTTAAACTTTATAATGTAGGAAAATATTAAAATATGTCTAAAATAATACATTACGTGAATAAAGGCCGATTGTGATGGTTCCAAGGTTCGTTTTGAAATATATATAAAGTAATGTTAATGTACCTTATTTAAAGGCATACTATTATAAATATAAAGTTAGATTTAATTTGAATTCCATTGTTTTTGGTCTTGGGTCTATTATTTTCTTATCTAAGTTAAACATTTTGGTCTTTAAAAAAATAAATTATATAGTAAGCTTTTGAAGTGTTATACATTTTATTTTTATTTTTATTCTTATGATTGTGTGCGGTATATTGTGGGATGAATATTTTTGGTATTTCTGGAGTGATGACGTGTGAGGAGCTTGATTTCGCATGATGTTTCCAGTTGTAATTGAGTGTCACTGTTTGTCAGGTTGATGAGAACGTGCAACGGGGTTTTGTTTTTGTGTAATCAAAAATCGAGAAGAAGTATCGATTTATTTTTTCATGCTAAATATCCTTAGTGAGATACACAGGCTAAAGCCTAGTTTACTGGGGATACGACAAATGAAAGGCGACAAATCCAGATTCATTTAAAATTGTGTGTCCAAATTAAATTACCTGTTGTTTTTTTGCAAATTATGTATATTTTTTTGTCATGTGTAATAATTAAAAAATAAAAAACATTCTGAATAACAATATTCTTTGTGGGACATTACTTACCATGGACCGTATGGAAATCTTCAAATCGCCTAAACACTCAGGTGGGTGGATCAAATGAAAATCTACTAAGATTGAGTATTGGTGCAGAGGACCCGCCATTATGCATTTTTGGCGACATTCTATGAACATTGCATTTGATGTTTTGCCCACCTAACCCCGTTAGCTTCTCTGAAGAAGATGTACAACAGGGAAGCCTCAATAAATCTAGTGTTGTCAACACGATTGGAATAAAATTTAATGAAATTCAACCGACAAATAAAACCTTCGCTTGTATGACTATTTAAATGCAAACATTTTGCATTGAACCTCTATGTTATTGTTTCAATTTATTTTTTCAGTCTTTATATTGCAATGTTTTAAATTTTCATTGTACGTAGGTAAATAGTACATATGGCAATATTGCAAGGAAGACTTTTTTACAAACCAAACCAGAATTATCGTGTTACTGTATTGTATTATACTTTGGCTGCATGCAGTTAAACCTGATGGGCTTATTGTAATTATAATGTAGTACAACCAACTAGAAAGGTGTTAAAAAGGTCGTAAGTGACAACCAAACTAGAATCTTTCTTTAAAAAAAATATGAGTTTCAACGGAAGCCTAAACCGTAACCACCGGGCTGCATGCCCATGACAAGAGACTTACTGAGTCACGGAGGTTGTTCAGGATCTGAAAATGCCTATTTTGGTAGAAAAATATTCTAGCCCGTAGATATCGTAGTGTGATGACTGTAGTGATATTAAATTGTATACATCGCTATAAAATATGTACATGTTACAGGAAAAGGTGAAAATATTTGGGACCATGCAACACACAACACTGACTTGGTCATGGATAAAAGCAATGGTGATATTGCATGTAATTCCTATAACCTTTACAAAAGAGATATTGAAATGCTCAAGGAACTTGGCGTAGACTACTACAGATTCTCCTTATCATGGGCAAGAATTCTGCCAACAGGTTTAATATACGAAAAAAATAACGAAGGAATCGCTTATTACAATAGTTTGATTGATGAGCTCATTAAAAATGACATCGAACCTGTTGTAACTATATACCATTGGGAATTACCTCAAAAATTACAAGAGTTGGGAGGATGGACAAACCCTATAATGGCTGAATACTTTCAAGACTTTGCCTCTTTTGCCTTCAAAGCTTTTGGAGATCGTGTTAAACTTTGGTTGACATTCAACGAACCAAAAGAAATCTGTCTATCAGGGTATGGGTTGAAGGATATGGCACCGGCCTATGGATTTAGTGGGATTGCCGAATACCAATGTGCTCATTATCTGTTGATATCTCATGCCAAGGTTTACCATATGTATCATGAAAAATTTAATGACGATGGATTAGGTAAGTCTTATCTTTTTATTTATTTAAACACTTCAACTTGTTCGTTTTTACCAAAATACCATATCTTTTAACCGCTCATAAAATTGTTTATCAATTTTATTTCCCGTTTTGGGTGAATTCTAAGGTTAAAAAGAAGACAATAATCATTTGATGATTTGAATATTGGGTAGTTCGGAAAGTAATTCAGTTTTTAAAGGTTTAATGCAAACGTTAAATTACACCACATGCTCGTGAAGGGTGGTTTTCAATATATTCAGTATCTCAGCAATCTTTCGTGTCGTAGAACGCTGGCTTTTCTCGATCAAAGCCTTTATTTGGTCATCATCAGTTTTTTAGAATGGGGTTGGTTTATTGTTCGGAAGAGACTCAAAGTATAGGACGCCCAATATATATATTGTAGACTGGTATTAATACAGGGAGATTCACAGACTCACTTTGAGAAGGAAGCGACGTGTTTGGAGTCGTTTTATAGCTTCTGTGAATGCTGAAGGAATGTATGATAAAGAGTGTAACTAATAATGGACTTATTCAATGTATTTCAAATAAATTTAATTTAGTTTTATTCATTTTTAGGAAGAATTTCGCTTAGTTTAAATACTGATTGGTTTGAGCCGGAAGACAACTCAACTGAAAATGTGCTAGCGGCAGAAAGAGGAATAGAATTCACGGTAATATAAGGTTTCTATTCCTAGAAAGTTTCTTAATGTATTTTGACCATAATATATCTAAAATTATATTTATGTAATTTCAGTTCGGTTGGTATGCAAATCCGATTTTCTCCAAAGACGGAGACTATCCTGCAGAGATGAAAAGTAGAATTTTAAAGAAAAGCCTCTCACAAGGTTTCGTCAGATCTCGTCTTCCATCGTTCACTACAGAAGAAGTGGCCCTCATAATAGGGACGTTTGATTTCTTTGGACTTAACCATTACACAACGAGAATGGCCAGAAATAGGAGTGAAACAGATACAGAAGTAGTTCCATCCTTCTTCGATGATGTTGATATCTACGCATATCAAAAACCTGAATGGCCTGGAGCATCTTCACCTTGGTTAAAGGTATCAATTTTTTATTGATCAAATTATAAGCATTGAACAAACGCCAGTTAATAATTGTCATTGTGTTTTAGCCTAGCATTAATGCCACTATATCATGTTTAAGAAATTTTAACATTGTGTATATAGTATGTAATAATTGCTATAACCATAGTATAAATGTCAAATTGTACGTTGCCAAAGAGTTATGATCATCGTATTTGTAGCAAATTGTACGTTACCGAAGAGTTATGATCATGTGTAGCAAATTGTATATTGCCAAAGAGTTATGAGCATCTTATGTGTAGCAAATTATATTTGTTTTTGAGTAATCACCATTTAATTAAATACATATAATTGATATAATCATTGTATGTATGTTAAGCTGTAACAATTCTACATAATATATATGGCATGTTAAAATAACTACATCCATTGCTTGAATGTCATATAATAAATTATCAAAGCTATAACCATTTCATGTATGGCACATTATAATTGTTAAAGAGTTATAACCATTGTATAAATGACATAATTAATCGTCAAAGTGTCCTGCCATTGTACGGATGGTATTTTTTAATCGCATGGTATGTATGACATATTATACCGGCTGCGTATAATTAAGTTAGACTAGTCACGCTTCCAATCCAACTACACATACGAGGTGAGACGACAAGACTATCCACGTAGCTTGAGCTGTCATTTCATTCTCTTTATATAACCATTGTATGAATGTCATAAAATAAATTGTAAAAGAGTTTTATCAATTTTATATATGGCATATTATAATTATCAAAGAATTACACTCATTGGAATATATTGCATAAATTTAATATAGCCACTGTACGAGTATGTATGCTATATTTTTTATTATAGCTATATCCGCTGTATGTATGGCACTTTATAATTTCTATAACCATTGTAAAGCATATTGTTATTGTCATACAGTTATAACTAGTATATGTTTGAAAAATGATAATTGTCAAAGAGTTATATCCATTTTATATATGGTATATTACAATTGCTTTAAACATTGTGTGCATTGCATATTATAATTTCTATAACATAAGTATGTATGGCAAATTATATTTGTCGAAGAACTATGGCCCTTTTATGTATGGTATATTATAATTATTTTCATGAAATTATAAGTTATATATCAATAACATTTCAACCAATTGTCAAAAACTTATAACCACTGAAAATATTTTACAGGATAACTGACGTAGAGTAGCCATAAATATATAACCTTAGTATGTGTGATATTATAATTGACGTACAATTATAGAGTTATAACTACTTCCTTAATTTAATCTACATATGTTGTTTATAGTTAAGGCATTAACGTTGTGGAGGTTTAAAGACATTTTAATTTATTTTTAACAAAGACCGTTTATTCCACTGTTTTGTGACGGTATAATCCTACCGGTTTCAAGGCTTTCACCTCATCTTCAGGGGAGTCTTGTTTGCGCTCCCGTAAATTGACGTTATAATTGACGTACAATTATAGAGTTATAACTACTTCCTTAATTTAATCTACATATGTTGTTTATAGTTAAGGCATTAACGTTGTGGAGGTTTAAAGACATTGTAATTTATTTTTAACAAACACCGTTTATTCCACTGTTTTGTGACGGTATAACCCTACCGGTTTCAAGGCTTTCACCTCATCTTCAGGGGAGTCTTGTTTGCGCTCCCGTAAATTGACGTTATAATTGACGTACAATTATAGAGTTATAACTACTTCCTTAATTTAATCTACATATGTTGTTTATAGTTAAGGCATTAACGTTGTGGAGGTTTAAAGACATTGTAATTTATTTTTAACAAACACCGTTTATTCCACTGTTTTGTGACGGTATAATCCTACCGGTTTCAAGGCTTTCACCTCATCTTCAGGGGAGTCTTGTTTGCGCTCCCGTAAATTGACGTTATAATTGACGTACAATTATAGAGTTATAACTACTTCCTTAATTTAATCTACATATGTTGTTTATAGTTAAGGCATTAACGTTGTGGAGGTTTAAAGACATTGTAATTTATTTTTAACAAACACCGTTTATTCCACTGTTTTGTGACGGTATAATCTTACCGGTTTCAAGGCTTTCACCTCATCTTCAGGGGAGTCTTGTTTGCGCTCCCGTAAATTGACGTTATAATTGACGTACAATTATAGAGTTATAACTACTTCCTTAATTTAATCTACATATGTTGTTTATAGTTAAGGCATTAACGTTGTGGAGGTTTAAAGACATTGTAATTTATTTTTAACAAACACCGTTTATTCCACTGTTTTGTGACGGTATAACCTTACCGGTTTCAAGGCTTTCACCTCATCTTCAGGGGAGTCTTGTTTGCGCTCCCGTAAATTGAAGTATACATTCTAGAACTCATTGATTTAAAATTATTTTTAAATTTAAATATGAACATAAATGGCATTTTACATGTCACTATTGTAGTCGCCGATTGGAAAAACAGTTTTACAGAATTTTCCAATTCTGGGGAATATCTTCGTATAAATTTCATTCGATCAACAAAATAATCCTAAGAAAATAAAAAACGATTTCTCGTTTTCTGCAGCAAAATGCTGACGTTGTTTTAAGCGAGAAATAAGAATTCTGATATCGCGATCAAAGAAAAGGTAACGGTAGAATTTTTTGTTTAATGTTTACTGATTATTCAGCTGTTTTTTACTGATTATTAATGTTTACTGATTATTCAAACTTTTTTTTATTGTTGGTAGGATTTATATTTATCAACTGAATAAGTTGTTTTTTAAATTCTTTTATCACGTAACGTTTATTTTGATATCTCGTGGGTTTCAAAAGGACGTAATTCTTAAACCTTATTATTTATTATCTTTGAGAATGGGAGGTATTACGATTGGGGACCGTGGTCTAACGATTAGCATTCGCGATAAACAAGCGGTTTTTCCAGGGTTAATTCCTGGTGGGTTCACTTTCAAACTGGTTTTAATCAGAGATCATTTTACATAAGAATTTATGTTTTCTTATAGCTTATATGCCGTTTACCGTAATGTTTAATAACGTAAACGAAAAAACTTTCATAAAACAAAGTTTTTACATATTTAGTGTTTACATAGCGCAGTTTCTTGTGTTACAACAATTGTTGGAATGTCTTGGAAATTTATTGAGTTATTGAGAGAGGATGTGAATCGTTTTGGAGATAAAAGTAAAAAAATAATTATTAGACAGTGACGAGGTAATTTTGTACATTGGAATCAGTTTCCCATTGGATAGCCGCGCGTGTGATATTGATAGAAGAGTGCCAGAAGACAATAGAGTGAATGGTGGACTACGCAATATGTAAACGGAACGGAATATTTTTAGATTGACAAAGCTGGTTACTCATAACGGAATCTTGATCGCTGTATTAGGATATGCAAGCGAAGTTTGAACGTGGAAAAAAAGTGATGAAAGCAGAATAAATGCGGTAAAAATGAGAGTTTATTCTCTTTTTTTTTGTAATGGTTTAATAACCCCACCGGTTTCAAGGCTTTCACATCATTATCAGGGGAGCCCAAACAAGGAATAAACAGTGTTTGATAAAACAAATTACGACATCTTTAAATCTCGACAATGTTAATACCGTAACCTTAAATAATAAATATCACCAAGAAATAATGCGAATTGAAAGAAGGTGCATAAGATGAAGAATTGAACATTGAGATCGTTCAGCCGTGTAAAAACAAATATGATGTATTGTAATATTTACAAAAATAGTCTATATGAGGAATGTTGAAAAACATTTTTTTACCAAATTAATCAAATTATAAAGTTCTCTCTCTTCCTCAAATTTCAAGATTCTTTATATAAAGTAAACATGCAGCCCGGATTTTTTTACAAAATAGTCATTTATGACTTATCTAGTGGTTGAAAATATTTTTAATACTAACTAGGTATTGTATTATACGAGTATTATACTTTCATTGAATACCAGAGTAAATATTGATTTAAAAAAATATTGAAGATACTAGAAATTTGGGATGACCTAAAAACATTGCGCAAGAGAGAAAAGCCTTTATAATCGGATAGTCTGTCTGACGAAGCATATGCATGTGATATAAGCGAATAAAGTCGAGATCTGTCTTCTTTGCCTACCACAATACGGATTTGATTGTTGATTATAGCATTACATAAAAAAATATAAATAAATAAATTAAAAGAGGCTAGTTCAGAAACCCTCCCAGTTTTTTTTAAAATCGCTGTGTCTGGTAAATTGGTCAAAAAGAAATATCAGTAACCCAGTGATTTTATATTCCTAACCAAAATTATTCTAACATTATCATATCTGCAGTGCCCTTTCCTTTTCGAGGATAATATTCTGTATTATTAATATAAAGTAATGCCTTTGTGGTTATCGAGCCACTAATTACTAACCCCACGTGGACAGACCGTTAAAACCTTTATCCTTCTTTTAGTAGTCTCTTTTATCCTTATCCTGGCCGCAGGACGAAGGGTGGAAAATAATTTAACGTGACTGATATCGATCGTATGAGCCCTGGGATACTAAATGATTTCATGAGGGTTATTTTATGTTTGTTCAAAATAAAGAAAAATAATACTATTATGTTTACATAACGTGGAAAAAATAAAATGGATTTATATTTTAAATTGCCACTCGTAGTCATTAAATTTTTTTGTTTTCATCCTTTTTAATTGTATTTAAAAATGCAATTGGAGTGAAACTTGGAGACTTAAAGAAACTGAAGATATACTGTAAAAATGCGTGTGTTAAAAATAATATGTGGGGGAGACAATGTATGACAGAATAATGAATGAAGGGATAAGGGATAAATGTGAATTAAAGGCTGATGTTTTGAATAAGATGAAGAAGAGCACCCTTAGATGGCTTGAGAATGAAGAACGAATAAATGAAAAACCACTATTAAAATAAATATGTAGTGCAAATGTGAGGGTACGAGTACAAGTAAAGTATGATTGGATCCAGAAAATTTTATTTTGAAAGGACACGTTAAGCGTGAGAGACATCGTAGGAGTTGTATAAGAAGGTTTATGGAAATAAAATATGCGAAGAATCTGTCGAGAAAGAAACGTCTGGAGTTCTGTCCTTTTTCCTTACACTGACAGAAAGTTGCCATGATGCTACATATGTATTAAAAGTCAATAAAATGTGTGCAATGAGCCAATCAATGAGCGTATCTTAATTTAAGGTCTTTCGGAATTCATACTGCGTTTTGAGGCTCAAACGTATTAAGAAAAGTGCAGCTCTCATCCCTGAAGATTCGTTGATAATCAACTCATATCGAAGTTGATGTTAACAAGCCTTGAATATGAGAACTACAACGTGTTCGATACGTCGGTAATTTGAGCCATAAAAAGCGGTAAGAATTCCAAAAGACGTTCTACTTGTATCAGATATATCATAATAATCAGTCCTGTGCATTTGATTGTTTACCACTGTGCAAAATATCGAAATTATTGATTCGGAAATACTGAAGAGCGTGGCAGAAAGATAACTTTATTCTCAGCTCTATACTCTTACGGACTATGAACCACTAAAGGCACGATACTGGTGGTTCATTATCCAAGTGTCTATAAAATTAGTTTAAGCTAATATTACAGACACATGGATATGTCTATAAAAATATTACATGTGTCTAAAAAATAATTCGAACAAATGTGTATTTTTCTAACACTTCAGTAGAAATTGCGATAAAACACACATTTTTTAGGAAGTTTCATTTAATTGTTTACTTTTTGTTATAATATAGCATAAAAACGTTGATTTGGAACTAACAATACATATTTTATGTATTGTGAAAAAGTAGTTTTACCACCAATTATTTTTAGTAAAACTAAAACGCACCCATTATTGTATTAACAAAAGTGTGCAATTTGAAACAGAATCTTAATGTAAAACTATACTTTTAATAAAATCAAATTAAAAGTGTTATAGTTTTACATTCCGACATCTTTAAAATAACTCAAGTGCACCATTTATTTTGAAAAACATACATTTTAACGCCAATTTGTGCGATTGTCGACAAAATCATCAAAAAGTGTATATTTTTCTTGTATATCAGCGAAAATTGTGATAATACTCTCATTTTTGCGTAAACTTAGGTAAACTTTTGATCGTTTTGCTGGATAAATAAGATATTTTACGTATACAGTTTTAATGGAAAGATGGACCGCTGAGTACAAGCAAATAACAATGCAAAACGAACTCTCCGTTTGTTTTTATTTATAAACTTAACTAAAGTAAGGCGGTTTCGTTCCTCAATCACATGAAGCGGTTTCGTTCCTCAATCACAATGTTAATATGTTTGGCTTTAATACAACTAATACAGCTAAAATATTCGCATCGAAATACGCACTTAAATCCCTAGCCACCACACGAAAATGATTAAAGATTTACTAATGTGCGTATAGAGTTTTTATTCTTTCATTTTATCATTTTACGATTCATCGACATTTTTTTAAAAAATAATATTAAAAACATAATTTATATAGAGTGTACACACTCCCCATATATATGTACAAAATCACGACGGAATTATTATTTGTTCAACACGTTTTTGTGTTTTTCGTCCCAAACACCTAATTTTGCGAAATTTCAATCATTTGCATCAATATATTCCAAATTGAATGAATTAACCTTTTTTAAACCAACAAAACACCCATTTTCGTACATAAAAGTAAGAAAAATCAAAGAATCAAGACAAAATCGTATAACGAACGCTTTTCATGATTTATGATTTAAAACGTAAAAATCTGCTAAATATGCAAAGACATTCATAAGCCATATGATGAAATTTCAACTTTTCACTCGAAAAACAGTCATTGACGACTCTAAATGGTACAAATATATGTACAAAATCACGACAGAGCAATGTGTTTCTACTACTTTTTTGTCTTGATTCACTATAACTAACATTTTGTACGAAAAATTTGGTTATTTGTAAGTCAAAAGTAATCAAATTCATTCAAACTGGAGAATATTGAAGTAAAATATTAAAAATTCGAAAAATTATAGGTTTTGGATGAAAAAAAAGAAAACTCGTAGAATAAATAATAATTCTGTGGGGATTTTCTACATATATAAGTATAACTTAGTCGTCAATGGCAGTTTTTCGAGTGAAATATGTGAAGTTTCAGTAAATTACTAAGAAATTTTCATACAAATTAAGCGAGTTTTGACATTTTATATCACCAATAAAGGCAATGTGTTTCTACTACTTTTTTGTCTTGATTCACTATAATTCTAACATTTTGTACGAAAAAATTGTTTTTTTGTTAGTCAAAAGTAATCAAATTCACTCAAACTGGAAAATATTGACGCTAAATGTTGAATTTTCGAAAAATTAGAGGTTTGGGGTGAAAAATACAAAAACTCGTAGAATAAATAATAATTCTGCAGTGATTTTCTACATACATTAGTACAACTTGGACGTCAATGGCAGTTTTTATAGTGAAAAGTGCGAAGTTTTAGTATACTACTAAGAAATTTTCATAAAAATTAAGCAAGTTTTGACATTTTATATCACCATTAAAGGCAATGTGTTTCTTCCACTTTTTTGTTTAGATTCACTATAATTCTAACATTTTGTACGAAAAAATTTTTGTAAGTCAAAAGTAATGGACTGAAAAACTCGAAAACACGTTGAACAAATTTCAATATTTTGCGTCAATATTCTCCAGTTTGAATGAATTTGATTATTATACTAAAACTTTACACTTTTCACTCGAAAAACTGCCATTGACGACCAAGTTGTACTAATATATGTAGAAAATCACCACAGAATTATTATTAGTTCTACGAGTTTCCGTATTTTTCATCCCATACGTCTAATTTTTTCGAAATTTCAATATTTAGCGTCAATATTTTCCAGTTTGAGTGAATTTGATTACTTTTGACTAACAAAAAAACAATTTTTTCGTACAAAATGTTAGAATTATAGTGAATCAAGACAAAAAAGTAGTAGAAACACATTGCCTTTATTGGTGATATAAAATGTCAAAACTCGCTTAATTTGTATGAAAATTTCTTAGTAATTTACTGAAACTTCACATATTTCACTCGAAAAACTGCCATTGACGACTAAGTTATACTTATATATGTAGAAAATCCCCACAGAATTATTATTTATTCTACGAGTTTTCTTTTTTTTCATCCAAAACCTATAATTTTTCGAATTTTTAATATTTTACTTCAATATTCTCCAGTTTGAATGAATTTGATTACTTTTGACTTACAAATAACCAAATTTTTCGTTCTAAATATTAAAATTATAGTGAATCAAGATAAAAAAGTAGTTGAAACACATTGCCTTTAACCCTTCCCTCACGGTGCTAAAATCAAAACGCGCGTTCCGGTGTTGGATACTCAGTACGCGATCAAAAATTTGCGATTTTAAATCGGAAAAATAAGAACATTCATAGCTAATCCCCTTAATTAATTATAATTGAAGTCAAAAATTATAATAATTGAGATTTATTTGCTGAAAACATTAAAAAAAACATCTAGCAACGCTCACGGAATGGGCATAGGTCCAATCTGGTTGCAAGCCCAAAAGCCACTGCGGCGTGGATTTGTAACCGGCGTGGATTACCCCCACTACCACACTGCCAGGGGTTTCAAATTATTAAATATATTTTGTTAATTAAATAAAAATTGTATGTGTACGTAAATACTATGCGTATCCAGAAAGTAAGTGTACTGAGGCTCTCACGACCGGATGGATTTTATTTTCGACATGTTGGCTACACTTCCGTGTAGCCTGGCCCTTTCCCTCCACAACGAGACCGGTTTGAGGTCAGTACGTTGAGAAGTGTCGACGCGACAACACATTTCGTGAAAAATGTCACTCCAATCTCCCACCAAGTGCGAAATACGCGGCGTCATCCGTTATCTCGTTTGGAAGGGAAAACCTCCGGTTGAGGTTTATAATGAGGTGAAAACTGCATATGGTGATAAAGCTATGAATCGTACGAGTGTGTACAAATGGTGTCGCGAGTTTAAAAACGGTCACGTCACACCTCTTCACCCTCCGCCAAAAAGTTCAAAACCACAATTTCGTCCAATAAAATCATGGCATCCGTGTTTTGGGACTGTCAAGGCATAATTTTAATTGAATATATGCCTCAAGGGGAGACCATCAACTCTGCAAGATACTGTGAGACCCTAAAAAAATTGCGGAGGGCGATTCAGAACAAGAGGAGAGGCATGCTGACAAAGGGAGTCTGCCTGCTGCACGACAATGCCAGACCACACACGGCCAACGCCACGAAGGAACTGCTCGCCTCGTTTAAACGGGATGTCTTGAACCATCCCGCGCATTCCCCTGACCTAGCACCTTCAGATTACTATCTCTTTACCTCCCTGAAGCTGCACATGGGTTGAAAAAGGTTTTCAACCGACGAAGAGGTAAAGGAGGAGGTGGAGAAGTGGACGGAGGGGTTGGCGGGAAACTACTTCGAGGAAGGCATCAAAAAGTTGATACCCCGCTTCACCACCTGCATTGAGAGGAATGGCGACTATGTCGAAAAATAGCTTACATATGTAGTACGGTAACCACGTCATTTTTTTGTTTAAATAAAAAAAATTGTAACTTACAAAAATTCAGTACACTTACTTTCTGGATATGGCTCGTAATATCTTAAAAAACAAATTTAAGTATGGATAATTTCACAAGTACTATAATTAAAAACAATAAACAAAATGACGTAAATTAACACGAATAAAATTATAACAAAATATAAAAACCAAAAAAATTCTAAATTTTATCGCAATTGCCGCAATAGATGTATTTTTTCTCTTTTCGGTGGCTTGTACACACAGATTTTCGACAAATGTGACAAACTATCGTGCTTCTTTTTTTAGCATTGTATGGGCAAAATCTGCAAGTTCTCGCCGGTGCTCGGGACCCTGATACGCTTATTGATTCACACGGTGGTTTCTTGAAATATTATCATTAGTGACAGCAGTTGCGGTTGATATTTGCTGATAATAGGATAAAACTGTGTCAAAAGCATCTAGCTGTTGTTTATGGAATCTGACCTTACTATCCTTTCTTCTTATAATATTGGGCCTCGCCAATTTTAAACTAAGCTCTCTTATAAAGCATTTTCTTTTGCTTCTATTGTTTTTTTTCCACTCCGGATACTTTTCAATCCATAATAAATATGTGTTGAGTGCTGCTATGTCTAGCATTTCCATAAACAAACGAAACGGCCATCTTCTTTATGATCTTACACAAGAATATTCGGCGGTCATTTTGTCGCCTGTGTCAACAACACCTTTATAGTTTTATTATAATGAATAATAATTTCTGTTTTTTTTTTGTTTCGGTTTGGCTTATTTCATTGCCAAGAAACTGAGACGATAGCAACAACACTGCATTGTTTTTCTGAGGTACATATGACTCGAGTGTTTTATTTGGAGTAAAACCAAACAAACTACTATACAATGGCCTTTCTTTCGATGCTAAAATCTCTTTAGGGATTTATCTCTTATTTTTTCTTAGTGTGCCAGTGATAGCCAGATTTTTAGACAGAAGATTTTCTTCCAATGGGACTGAAGTAAAGAAATTATCTGTGGTAATACCCCTGTTTGTGCCGTATTGAGGCTCCACCAATTCCATTACGACATACCGTGATTTACTTCTCTTTTATTATTTATCATGCCTGTATAAATTTGCATGTTACAAATATATGCTGTTCTAGCATCAGCTGCCACCCAAATCTTTATGCCATACCTGGCTGGCTTCGACTTCATATGTACCCGAAATGAGCGATTGCCTCTGTAGACCGCCAAACGCTCATCCACAGTTATATTACGGCTGACAAAGTGGTTCTTCACCTGTCCACAACTCATTCAAACTTAGTTATCGGGTACGATTTCTACCGGAAGCAAGCATTATACCGATGAAAGCATAACGTTCGTCTTCGGATAACTGCTCGTTCTTATTGTCGAGTAAACGCCGCAATTGACGATTCGTTTCTTCACATATTTCTCTCACTATATCTGCGCTTATAAATAAAGCAAACACTTCTCTCATTGTGCCTACTAATGTACTACCGTTTCTTAGATCAGAGGTTTTGGTGAAAATATTGCATTTTCGACGTTTCAATAACGGTGCTGGTAATGTACTCAATTCATATCCATGTTTTGATATAAGTTTTTCTCCGTCGTCTTCATTTTCACTGTCAGATGTTGAGTCCGATTTTTCAAATTCGACTAAATCTTCAGTATCTGTTATGTCATCGTTCACTTCAAACTCTATATCACAATCATATTCTAGTTCTAACGCAATCTCTTCGTCTGTTAAATGTCTTGCAGTCATTTTTTTTCCTAAAAATAGAAGGGTATGTGAAAATATAAATAGGAAATACAATTCAGCAGAGTTATAAAAAATCTAATATTTAAAATAATAATTACCGTAAATAATATTCACAAATAAATCGCTGATAAGTAAATTACGTATCCGCTCGGAGTAATGAACTGAAAAGAAACGCAAATATACTATAAAGGTAAAAAACACGATTGAGACAATTGAGCTCCTCGCGCTTCAGTGAAGTATACAAGAGTGAGATGCGAATATAGTGTCGCGCTTCCCGCATACTCTTTACCTATCGTCGAGAACCAAGGTCGAGGCACTGAGAGCGTTTAAATGCGAATTTGTTTCGGAAGTTCACAAAACACCTACGATGTACTCGATAAATTCTGATTATTATTAATATTATTTTTTAAATCAATGCGCAAATATATTATGGAGCAAAACCTAAAATCCTAATCTTGTATTTATTATATTTATAGAGATATTGATGGTTATTAGAAGCAACGTGTAGAAGATACCCATCACAGGGAAGGAAGGGTTAATGGTGATATAAAATGTCAAAACTCGCTTAATTTGTATGAAAATTTCTTAGTAATATAATAAAACTTCAAATATTTCACTCGAAAAACTGCCATTGACGACCAAGTTGTACTAATATATGTAGAAAATCACCACAGAATTATTATTTGTTCTACGAGTTTTCGTATTTTTCATCCCAAACCTCTAATTTTTCGAAATTTTAATACTTTGCTTCAATTTTCTCCATTTTGATTAAATTTGATTACTTTTGACTTACAAAATATCTTACTTACAAAATGACTTACTTGACTTACAAAATGTTAGAATTATTGTGAATCAAGACAAAAAAGTTGTAGAAACACATTGCCTTTAATGGTGATATAATATGTCAAAACTCGCTTAATTTGTATGAATATTTCTTAGTAATATAATAAAACTTCACACTTTTCACTCGTAAAACTGCCATTGACGACCAAGTTGTACTAATATATGTAGAAAATCATCACAGAATTATTATTTGTTCTACGAGTTTTCGTATTTTTCATCCCAAACGTCTAATTTTTCAAAAATTCAATATTTAGCGTCAATATTTTCCAGTGTGAATGAATTTGATTTCTTTTGACTTACAAAAAAAATATTTTTTTAGTACAAAATGTTAGAAGAACAGTGAATCAAGACAAAAAAGTAGTAAAAACATATTGCCTTTAATGGTGATATAAAATGTCAAAATAAGCTTAAGTTATATGAATATTTCTTAGTAATTTATTTTATGGATTTATATATTTATTTATTTATTATTACACATGTCAAGAAATATACACAATTTGAGAAAAACAACAGATAATTTGATTTGGACATACAATTTTAAAGGATCTGGGTTTATTGCCTTTCAATTTTCGTATCCCCAGTAAACTAGGCTTTTGCCTGTATCTCACTGAGGATATTTAGCATGAGAAAAATAAATCGATACTTCTTTCCGATTTTTGATTACACAAAAACCAAACCCCGTTGCACGCTCTCATCAACCTGACAGTCACACTCAACTTCAACTGGAAACATCATGCGAAATTCAACTCCTCACACATCATCACTTCAGAAAGACCAAAAATATTCATCTCACACTATACCGCACACAATCATAAGAATAAAAAACAAAATCAAAACAAAATAAAAACACAAAAAAAAAAAATACACAGAAACACAAATACAAAAACATCCAAAATTAAAACAACAAGAAGTAATATAATAAAACTTCACACTTTTCACTCGTAAAACTGCCATTGACAACCAAGTTGTACTAATAAATGTAGATAATCACCACAGAATTATTATTTGTTCTACCAGTTTTCGTATTTTTCATCACAAACCTCTAATTTTTCGAAAATTCAATATTTAGCGTCAATATTTTCCAGTTTGAATGAATTTAATTACTTTTGACTAACAAAAAAACAATTTTTCCGTACAAAATGTTAGAGTAACAGTGAATCAAGACAAATAAGTAGTAGACACACTTTGCCTTTAATGGTGATAGAAAATGCCGCAACTTGCTTAATTTGTACTATGAGCATTTCTTAATAATATACTAAAACTTCACACTTTTCACTCGTGAAACTGCAATTGACGACCAAGTTGCACTAATATATGAAGAAAATCACCACAGAAATTTTATTTGTTCTACAAGTTTTCGTATTTTTCATCTCAAACTTCTAATTTTTCGAAAAATCAATATTTTGCTTCAATATTCTCCAGTTTGAATGAATTTGATTACTTTTGACTTACAAAAAACCAATTATTTTGTACAAAATGTTAGAATCATCGTGAATCAAGACAAAAAAGAAGTAGAAACACATTACCATTAATGTTGATATAATTTCAATATTTTGCTTCAATATTCTCCAGTTTGAATGAATTTGATTACTTTTGACTTGCAAAAAAACAATTTTTTCGTTCAAAATGTTAGAATTATAGTGAATCAAGACAAAAAAGTAGTAGAAACACATTGCCTTTAATGGTGATATAAAATGTCAAAACCCGATTAATTTGTATTAAAATTTCTTAGTAATATACTAAAACTTCACACTTTTCACTCGAAAAACTGCCATTGATGACCAAGTTGTACTAATATATGTAGAAAATCACCACAGAATTATTATTTGTTCTACAAGTTTTCGTATTTTTCATCTCAAACTTCTAATTTTTCGAAAAATCAATATTTTGCTTCAATATTCTCCAGTTTGAATGAATTTGATTACTTTTGACTTACAAAAAACCAATTATTTTGTACAAAATGTTAGAATCATCGTGAATCAAGACAAAAAAGAAGTAGAAACACATTACCATTAATGGTGATATAAAATGTCAAAAATTGCTTAATTTGTTTGAAAATTTCTTAGTAATATACTAAAACTTCACACTTTTCACTCGTGAAACTGCAATTGACGACCAAATTGCACTAATATATGTAGAAAATCACCACAGAAATTTTATTTGTTCTACGAGTTTTCGTATAAAAATACGGATGAAAACATCCCAAACCTCTAATTTTTTCGAAATTTCAATATTTTGCTTCAATATTCTCCAGTTTGAATGAATTTGATTACTTTTGACTTGCAAAAAAACAATTTTTTCGTTCAAAATGTTAGAATTATAGTGAATCAAGACAAAAAAGTAGTAGAAACACATTGCCTTTAATGGTGATATAAAATGTCAAAACTCGATTAATTTGTATTAAAATTTCTTAGTAATATACTAAAACTTCACACTTTTCACTCGAAAAACTGCCATTGATGACCATGTTGTACTTATATGTGTAGAAAATCACCACAGAATTATTATTTGTTTTACGGGTTTTCGCATTTTTCATCCCAAACGTCTAATTTTTCGAAAATTCAATATTTAACGTCAATATTTACCAGTGTGAATGAATTTGATTACTTTTGACTTACAAAAAATCAATTTTTTCGTACAAAATGTTAGAGTAACAGTGAATCAAGAAAACAAAAGTATTAGAAACACATTGCCTTTAATAGTGATATAAAATGTCAAAACTCGCTTAATTTGTATGAAAATTTCTTAGAAATATTAGGTCCTTACATATGAAATTGGCGTTTTGTTTGGGAGGAACATAAAGTTGATTTTTTTTAATATAATATATTTATTTAATCAAAGTATGTACCATTGCTATCTATGCACTTTTGCCATCTCATAGGTAGTTCATCGATCCCTTTACTAAAAAAACCATTCGGACGGGAATCAATAAAATCTTTGAAGTCGGTTTGGACTGCCCCATCGGAGTTGAATTTTTTCCCTTGCAAGAAGTTATCCAAATTTCGAAAAAAATAGTAATCTGTTGGAGCAAGGTCCGGAGAGTACGGTGGATGTCTTAGACATTCCAATTGAAGCTCTTCTAATTTGGTAGCCGTCTGTTGTGCAGTGTGTGGTCTAGCGTTATCATGAAGCAGCAGTGGCCTAGAGCGATTAACCAGCCTCGGTTGTTTAGCAGCTAGCTTTTCCATCATGGTTTGCAGTTGCTGACAATAGACATCTGCCGTAATCGTCTGGCCAGATTTAAGAAAGCTGTAGTGAACGACACCAGCACTAGTCCACCAAACGCTCACAAGTAACTTTTTTGGAGTCAATTTTCGCTTGGGGCATGGTTTGGCTGGTTTGGCAGGGTTCAGTCATTGCGATGAGCGCTTCCGATTATCATACAGGATCCACTTTTCATCACAGGTAATGATTCGATTCAAAATCCCTTCATTATTGTGCCGGTTGAGTAATGCAACGCAGCAGTCAACGCGCGTTTGTTGATTTGCTTCACTCAATTCGTGAGGTACCCACCTTTCAAGCTTTTTCACCTTCCCAATTTGCTTCAAGTGGATTAAAACAGTTTTATCACTAACACCGCAGCCTGCAGCTAACTCGGACGTGGTTTGCGATGGATCCGCTTCCACAATAGCCTTCAATTCTTCATTATCAACTTTGGTCTCCGGCCGTCCACAGGGCTTGTTCTGCAGGTCGAAATTTCCAGAACGAAAACGTTGGAACCAAAAACGCACTGTGTTTTCTTTTGCGGCACCGTCGCCATACACATCATTAATCCTTCGAGCCGTTTCTGCAGCACTGGTGCCACGGTGGAACTCGTACTCGTAAATAACGCGATATTTCAACTTTTCCATTTTGTAAACTGAGTGACGCAAAGAAAAAAAACAATTGAGGAAAAAACAAATGAATTATAATTTTCAAAACACAAATACTTGAGTAAATAGCTGTATAAATTTTAATTTGGAATTCCTAACCAAAGAGAAGATATTTGAGATCAAAGTTGCCAGTACGGCAAAACGCCAATTTCATATGTAAGGACCTAATATAATAAATGTTCACACTTTTCACTCGAAAAACTGCCATTGACGACCAAGTTGTACTAATATATGTAGAAAATCACCACAGAATTATTATTTGTTCTACGAGTTTTCGTAATTTTTCATCCAAAACCTATAATTTTTCAAATTTTTAATATTTTGCTTCAATATTCTCCAGTTGAAAGAATTTGATTACTTTTGACTTACAAATAACCAATTTTTGCTTTAAAAATGTTAGAATTATAGTGAATCAAGACAAAAAAGTAGTAGAAACACATTGCCTTTAATGGTGATATAAAATGTCAAAACTCGCTTAATTTGTATGAAAATTTCTTAGTAATATAACATAACTGCACACTTTTCACTCGTCAAACTGCCATTGACGACCAAGTTGTACTAATATATGTAGAAAATCACGACAGAATAATTATTTGTTCTACGAGTTTTCGTATTTTTCATCCTTAACGTCTAAATTTTCGAAAATTCAATATTTTGCTTCAATATTCTCCAGTTTGAATGAATTTGATTACTTTTGACTTACAAAAAACCAATTTTTTCGGACAAAATGTTAGAGTAACAGTGAATCAAGACAAAAAAGTAGTAGACATACTTTGCCTTTAATGGTGATATAAAATGTCAAAACTCGATTAATTTGTATTCAAATTTCTTAGTAATATGCTACAACTTCACACTTTTCACTCGAAAAACTGCCATTGACGTACAAGTTGTACTTATATATATGTAGAAAATCACTACAGAATAATAATTCTCGTAGAACAAATAATAATTTGTTCTACGAGTTTTCGTATTTTTCATCCTTAACGTCTAATTTTTCGAAAATTCAATATTTTGCTTCAATATTCTCCAGTTTGAATGAATTTGATTACTTTTGACTTACAAAAAACCAATTTTTTCGTACAAAATGTTAGAGTAACAGTGAATCAAGACAAAAAGTAGTAGACACACTTTGCCTTTAATGGTGATATAAAATGTCAAAACTCGCTTAATTTGTATGAAAATTTCTTAGAAATATAATAAATGTTCACACTTTTCACTCGAAAAACTGCCATTGACGACCAAGTTGTACTTATATATATGTAGAAAATCACCACAGAATTATTATTTTTTCCACGAGTTTTCGTATTTTTCATCCCAAACGTTTACTTTTGACTTACAAAAAACCAATTTTTTCTTTAAAAATGTTAGAATTATAGTGAATCAAGACAAAAAAGTAGTAGAAACACATTGCCTTTAATGGTGATATAAAATGTCAAAACTCGCTTAATTTGTATGAAAATTTCTTAGTAATATAATAAAACTGCACACTTTTCACTCGTCAAACTGCCATTGACGACCAAGTTGTACTAATATATGTAGAAAATCACGACAGAATAATTATTTGTTCTACGAGTTTTCGTATTTTTCATCCCAAACGTTAAATTTTTCGAAAATACAATATTTGGCGTCAATATTTTCCAGTTTGAACGAATTTGATTACTTTTGACTTACAAAAAACCAATTTTTTCGTACAAAATGTTAGAGTTACAGTGAATCAAGAAAAAAATATAGTAGAAACACATTGCCTTAAATGGGGATATAAAATGTCAAAACTTGCTTAATTTGTATGAAAATTTCTTAGTAATATACTAAAACTTCACACTTTTCACTCGAAAAACTGCCATTGACGACCAAGTTGTACTTATATATATGTAGAAAATCACTACAGAATAATAATTCTCGTAGAACAAATAATAATTTGTTCTACGAGTTTTCGTATTTTTCATCCTTAACGTCTAATTTTTCGAAAATTCAATATTTTGCTTCAATATTCTCCAGTTTGAATGAATTTGATTACTTTTGACTTACAAAAAACCAATTTTTTCGTACAAAATGTTAGAGTAACAGTGAATCAAGACAAAAAAGTAGTAGACACACTTTGCCTTTAATGGTGATATAAAATGTCAAAACTCGCTTAATTTGTATGAAAATTTCTTAGTAATATAATAAAACTTCACACTTTTCACTCGTCAAACTGCTATTGACGACCAAGTTGTACTTATATATATGTAGAAAATCACCACAGAATTATTATTTTTTCTACGAGTTTTCGTATTTTTCATCCCAAACGTCAAATTTTTCGAAAATTCAATTTTTAGCGTCAAAATTTTCCAGTTTGAATGAATTTAATTACTTTTGACTAACAAAAAACCTATTTTTTCGTACAAAATGTTAGAGTAACAGTAAATCAAGACAAAAAAGGAGTTGACATACTTTGCCTTTAATGGTGATATAAAATGTCAAAACTCGATTAATTTGTATTCAAATTTCTTAGTAATATGCTACAACTTCACACTTTTCACTCGAAAAACTGCCATTGATGACCAAGTTGTACTCATATATGTAGAAAATCACCACAGAATTATTATTTGTTCTACAAGTTTTCGTATTTTTCATCTCAAACTTCTAATTTTTCGAAAAATCAATATTTTGCTTCAATATTCTCCGGTTTGAATGAATTTGATTACTTTTGACTTACAAAAAACCAATTATTTTGTACAAAATGTTAGAATCATCGTGAATCAAGACAAAAAAGAAGTAGAAACACATTACCTTTAATGGTGATATAAAATGTCAAAACTTGCTTAATTTGTATAAATATTTCTTAGTAATTTACTAAAACTTCACACTTTTCACTCGAAAAACTGCCATTGACGACCAAGTTGTACTAATATATGTAGAAAATCACCACAGAATTATTTTTTTTTCTACGAGTTTTCGTATTTTTCATCTCAAACGTCAAATTTTTCGAAAATTCAATATTTAGCGTCAATATTTTCCAGTTTGAATGAATTTAATTACTTTTGACTAACAAAAAACCAATTTTTTCGTACAAAATGTAAGAGTTACAGTGAATCAAGACAAAAAAGTAGTAGACACACTTTGCCTTTAATGGTGATATAAAATGTCAAAACTCGATTAATTTGTATTCAAATTTCTTAGTAATATTCTACAACTTCACACTTTTCATTCGAAAAACTGCCATTGACGACCAAGTTGTACTTATATATATGTATAAAATCACCACAGAATAATAATTCTCGTAGAACAAATAATAATTTGTTCTACGAGTTTTCGTATTTTTCATCCTTAACGTCTAATTTTTCGAAAATTCAATATTTTTCTTCAATATTCTCCAGTTTGAATGAATTAGATTACTTTTGACTTACAAAAAACCAATTTTTTGTTAAGAATGTTAGAATTATAGTGAATCAAGACAAAAAAGGAGTAGAAACACATTGCCTTTAATGGTGATATAAAATGTCAAAACTCGCTTAATTTGTATGAAAATTTCTTAGTAATATAATAAAACTTCACACTTTTCACTCGTCAAACTGCCATTGACGACCAAGTTGTACTAATATATGTAGAAAATCACCACAGAATTATTATTTGTTCTACGAGTTTTCGTATTTTTTATCCCAAACGTCGTATTTTTCGAAATTTCTATATTTTGCTTCAATATTCTCCAGTTTAAATTAATTTGATTGACTTACAAAAATTTGACTGACAAAAAACAATTTTTTTGTACAAAATGTTAGAATTATAATGAATCAAGACCAAAAAGTATTGAAACACATTGCCTTTAATGGTGATATAAAATGTCAAAACTCGCTTAATTTGTATGAAAATTTCTTAATATTATACTAAAACTTCACACTTTTCACTCGAAAAACTGCCATTGACCACCAAGTTGTACTTATATATGTAGAAAACCACCACAGAATTATTATTTGTTCTACGAGTTTTCGTATTTTTCATCCCAAACGTCTAATTATTCGAAATTTCAATATTTTGCTTTAATATTCTCCAGTTTGAATGAATTTGATTTCTTTTGACTTACAAAAAAACAATTTTTTCATTCAAAATGTTAGAATTATAGTGAATCAAGACAAAAAAGTAGTCGAAACACATTGCCTTTAATGGTGATATAAAATGTCAAAACTCGCTTAATTTGTATGAAAATTTCTTAGTAATATAATAAAACTTCACACTTTTCACTCGTCAAACTGCCATTGACGACCAAGTTGTACTAATATATGTAGAAAATTACCACAGAAATTTTATTTGTTCTACGAGTTTTCGTATTTTTCATCCCAAACCTCTAATTTTTTCGAAATTTCAATATTTTGCTTGAATATTCTCCAGTTTGAATGAATTTGATTACTTTTGACTTGCAAAAAAACAATTTTTTCATTCAAAATGTTAGAATTATAGTGAATCAAGACAAAAAAGTAGTCGAAACACATTGCCTTTAATGGTGATATAAAATGTCAAAACTCGCTTAATTTGTATGAACATTTCTTAATAATATACTAAAACTTCACACTTTTCACTCGAAAAACTGCTGTTGACGACCAAGTTGAATAAATATTTGTAGAAAATCACCACAGAATTATTATTTGCTCTACGAGTTTTCGTATTTTTCATCCAAAACCTATAATTTTTCGAATTTTTAATATTTTGCTTCAATATTCTCCAGTTTGAATTAATTTGATTACTTTTGACTTACAAAAAACCAATTTTTTCGTACAAAATGTAAGAGTTATAGTGAATCAAGTCAAACAAGTAGTATTAACACATTGCCTTTAATGGTGATATAAAATGTCAAAACTCGCTTAATTTGTATGAATATTTCTTAGTAATATAATAAAACTTCACACTTTTCACTCGAAAAGCTGCCATTGACGACCAAGTTGTACTAATATATGTAGAAATCACCACAGAATTAATATTTGTTTTACGAGTTTTCGTATTTTTCATCTCAAACCTCAAATTTTTCGAAAATTCAATATTTTGCTTCAATATTCTCCAGTTTGAATGAATTTGATTACTTTTGACTTACAAAAAACCAATTTTTTGTTAAGAATGTTAGAATTATAGTGAATCAAGACAAAAAAGGAGTAGAAACACATTGCCTTTAATGGTGATATAAAATGTCAAAACTCGCTTAATTTGTATGAAAATTTCTTAGTAATATAATAAAACTTCACACTTTTCACTCGTCAAACTGCCATTGACGACCAAGTTGTACTAATATATGTAGAAAATCACCACAGAAATTTTATTTGTTCTACGAGTTTTCGTATTTTTCATCCCAAACCTCTAATTTTTTCGAAATTTCAATATTTTGCTTGAATATTCTCCAGTTTGAATGAATTTGATTACTTTTGACTTGCAAAAAAACAATTTTTTCGTTCAAAATGTTAGAATTATAGTGAATCAAGACAAAAAAGTAGTAGAAACACATTGCCTTGAATGGTGATATAAAATATCAAAACTCGCTTAATTTGTATGAACATTTCTTAATAATATACTAAAACTTCACACTTTTCACTCGAAAAACTGCTGTTGACGACCAAGTTGAATAAATATATGTAGAAAATCACCACAGAATTATTATTTGCTCTACGAGTTTTCGTATTTTTCATCCAAAACCTATAATTTTTCGAATTTTTAATATTTTGCTTCAATATTCTCCAGTTTGAATTAATTTGATTACTTTTGACTTACAAAAAACCAATTTTTTCGTACAAAATGTTAGAGTTATAGTGAATCAAGTCAAACAAGTAGTATTAACACATTGCCTTTAATGGTGATATAAAATGTCAAAACTCGCTTAATTTGTATGAATATTTCTTAGTAATATAATAAAACTTCACACTTTTCACTCGAAAAGCTGCCATTGACGACCAAATTGTACTAATATATGTAGAAATCACCACAGAATTAATATTTGTTTTACGAGTTTTCGTATTTTTCATCTCAAACCTCAAATTTTTCGAAATTTCCATATTTTGCTACAATATTCTCCAGTTTGAATGAATTTGATTACTTTTGACTTACAAAAAATCAATTTTTTCGTACAAAATGTTCGAATCATAGTGAATCAAGACAAAAAAGAAGTAGAAACACATTGCCTTTAATCGCAATATAAAATGTCAAAACTTGCTTAATTTGTATGAATATTTCTTAGTAATGTACTAAAACTTCACACTTTTCACTCGAAAAACTGCCATTGACGACCAATTTGTATTTATATATATGTAGAAAATCACCACATAATTATTATTTGTTCTACGAGTTTCCGTATTTTTTATCCCAAACGTCTAATTTTTCGAAAATTCAATATTTAGCGTCAATATTTTCCAGTTTGAATGAATTTGATTACTTTTGACTTACAAAAAAACCCATATTTTCGTACAAAATGTTAGAATTATAGTGATTCAAGATAAAAAAAGTAGTAGAAACACCTTTAGTGGTGATATAAAATGTCAAAACTTGCTTTATTTGTATGAACATTTCTTAGTAATTATCTCATGGTTTTTTATGCTGTCTACAACCTAAATGCACATATGGTAGATACTCGTATCGAACAAAGTAGGATGGCATGGTTACTTTGACGTCAGTTGATTCAACAAGGTGAATCGTGAAACATCTCGATTTATTTATCCCCTCCACAACTTGCTTACCAGTATCGGCGGCCATACGAGTATTAACAATTTTCATCTGAATTCTGGTGCGTCCCGAAAGCGATATAGTCTTTTGTTTTGTATTGGCTTGAGGACCCAAAATTTTTCGAACGTTGAATTTCGAACCTTACATTTTAGCTATTCGATGAGTAAATAAATGAGGTGCTCGAATCAACGACTCGTCATTTTACTTTTCAGTCGTCATTTCCATTCCACTTTTCAGGCTTTTCGTCTGGTCTTATCTTTGAAGAAAATCCAGTGTAATATTTATGCTTCGAATGGAAATAACGAGCAAGACTGGAAGGTAACATAGTGTCATTTGACAGATTTATGGAGCTTCACAAAAAAAAATGTGGGTATAGTTCACTGCTGGGCCCTACTATTTAACCAAACTTTAAATACTCCTTATCGTAATGCCTGACGAAGTTTGTTTTTCTTTTTTTGGTTTTTATTGCACATTCCGATGTATCAACATATTTATTTTTCTTTGTTTCTTTTGAACTTGAAGCACTAGTACTTGGCATACTTTAGATACCATTACTTTCTCCTGATTATTATCCTTGCCTCTTCTAAAGAAGGTTACAAGGTTTCGCTGTTTGATTTATTTCATCTCCATTTTGTAGGATTTTAATTTTAAGAAAGAATTAATTTGTTTTCCAAAATACCACAACACAATATTAGAAAATAATGAGAACGAGCTCAATAAAATAAGATTTTTTGCGACATGTCTGAATTCTGACGGCTAGCTGACGCAATACTGGCATACGGCGGCCGCGCACTTCGCCTATACTTCAGGCGCTATACTCTCGCGTGCAGCGTCCCGCTCGTCCCGGAACAATGTAGCGCCTGAAGCATAAATCCGCTACATGATTGAGGGTGAAATTTTTGTCAGACCCTCAGGAAATTGGAACTCCTAGCCTTTAGCAACTTTATAAGTATATTTATCTTCTCCCGTGATGTAGGACCTTAAAGTCCGTCGTCACTTCTTTCATTTTCACTCTCAGGTGTGTCGCCACCGGATAAGTCTCTTTGGGCAGTTCCTTCTTTATTGACGTCAAGCTCATATAAAATAAAGAAAATTTGAATCTAGCGTAGATTGCGCTGGATGGGGATCTATTTTATCCCCCATAAAACAGAGTGGGTGGTGGTGGGATCGAACAACTATTTTAAATTCTTGCTAATAAGGATAAATTAAAACTAAATGTTTTAAAGTTAAACGTTACTTCATCTTCAATTATGGAATATTAATAAAACTAACGAGTTGTACAAATAAAGTTACGGCCACTAACCATTTAATTAGAAAATTAAAAACGTGTTAATGTTCTGTACTTGTTTCATAGCTCCTTTTATCCTTTGTACAACGTTCTGAATCAAGATATGTTTCACTCTCAACTTGGAAAACTTTCGCAATGATCCATTAAATAAATGCTTGGGAGTAAGTAACTTGTTGCGGTTTTCTTTGACTCAAGTTACAAAACATATTTTTTAAATAATTTATATTTTAGGTTTCATTTGTTCATGAGGGTTGTTTTGCTTTATAATTGAAAAATATTTAAATTTTTAAGTTTATTTGTATTTTAATTTTATTAAACAACTCACTAAGAACACTCTGAGATGGTTTGGACATGTAAAACCAATAAATACGGAAAGCCTTGCAACATTAAAATATAGTTAATATGTCTTTGGAAGGTGTGCTAGAAAAAGATCAAGGAAAAGTAAGGAAAAAAGGTATGGTTGGATTAAGTGAATTATATTTTGAAAAACGGAAACGTAGAAATTAGAGAAATTTTCTCCTCTCTACCTATCCCGAAAGGAAAATGGCGTGAATATTTAATAAGTTATTTGATTCGTTAAGCATTTAAAAGTAAATTTAATATAATTAAACGGTACAACCGAGTGAGTTCGTCGCCATTTGGCAATCTCTTCTAACTAACCAAAGAGGTATTAAAGATACATTAATTAAAAACGAACCTTTAAAAAATCTAGGTTCTAATGGGAATCGATAACGCAACCTCCGGGCTGGTGGACAGACATCTTATTAACTAGTCTAAGTAGATTATCAATGGTTAGATTGCTTAAAAGAAAATTCGTAAAAAACTTTAACTCTAAAATGCTCAATCATCTTTTATTTTGTAATTTGTTTTTATCAAATACTGTTTATTTCACTTTTTGTAACGGTATAACCCTATTCAAGGCTTTCACCTAATCATCAGGGGAGCACAAACAAAACATGTTTGAATCAGGGGAGCACAAGCAAGACAATTCTTGTTTGAGCTCCCCTGATGATGAGGGGAAAGCCTTGAAACCGGTAGGGTTGTAATACTGTCACAAAAAGTAGAATAAACAAAAAGTAGAATAAACAGTGTTTGATAAAAACAAATTACAATGTCTTTAAACCTTCACAATGTTAATGCCTTAGTTATAAATAATACATATCTTATTTCTAATGTTAGTGTTTTCCCATTCATTTTATTTTGCTTAACCGGTTTCTTGGATGTAAAAATAACCGTAAACCGGCCAGTTGAATAAGGTGATTGATTGGAAGTCCTAATCTTGGAAGTATAGTCATTAATCAGATACACGTGTATTTTTTCCGCCTAGTATTCAGGGGTATAAAAGGATTCTTTGAAATAAAGAAATCCTCCGTGCTCCGATCGTCTTATTTCAGGTGTGCCATCAGATTCAGTACAATGGCGTGGCCGGTGAGTTTACTGGTGTACAACAGCATACTCACTTAATAAACAAACTCTACGGCACAGCTTTGCTTTCTGATTGAATTGACATTGGAATGGCAACAGGAACGACGACGACTAAACAATACCATCATTCCATCTCTAAGGCACACTTAATATATCAAATCTAAAATATTACTCTTTTAAGGTTGTACCTTGGGGTTTTAAGAAACTCTTAACCTACATCAAAGACAAATACGATGACCCAGAGATTATAGTTTTCGAGAATGGCTATTCTGACTACGGTGAACTGAACGACCAGGGAAGGGTGGACTACTATTCACAGTACATGAACGCAATGCTGGATGCCATGGAAGAAGGTGCAAGTGTCACGGCTTATACCGCTTGGTCTCTTATGGATAACTTCGAGTGGTTCGCTGGTTATACGTAAGTCATTTTTCAAAATAACCAGTCTGGATATAATAACCAGTCTGGATATAATAACCAGTCTGGATATAATAACCAGTCTGGATATAATAACCAGTCTGGATATAATAACCAGTCTGGATATAATAACCAGTCTGGATATAATAACCAGTCTGGATATAATAAGAAACATGAGAAAGAACGATCATATTACTCCATACCAGAAGATGCTAAACTGGTTGAATGTGACAAATAAACGTCAAATTCACATACTATCACCATTGTATAATATCCTTAACTGTCCCGTCCCCCCCTCTTATTTCACCGAACATTTTCAGCATCTTTCCGACCATGGACTTGAGCTATGCTCAGATAGAGATTGTTTATTGGCATTCCCAGTTCGCTAATATTTTTTTTACATCGTCCTTTACTGTCCATGCAGTGAGACTTTGGAACCAGTTACAAATTAATGTTAAACTCACTCCATCCTTGGCATGCTTTAAGAAGCGACTGAAAAAACTTTTAATTTCCAGTCAGTAATATGACGCATGTCATTTCTGATTTTTCTCTCTCCACCATACCTTAATTTTCCTTTGATTGATGATATCTCACTTTTACTTAATTGTGTACTATATATGTCCATAACTTGCATAAATATGAATCTTCTGAATATTTTTTTGCAACCATGTAACTTGCTTTGTTAAGTTTTGTTTGGTTTGCTGGGAGAGATTTCCGCCTGGCAAAAAGCTCACCAGGTTGCTTTCGCAATGAAGTATTAAATAAATAAATCATGGTTTAAGCATAATACTTTTGTTGTTTGTTCAGAATAATATTAATAAGTTTTGTAAAATGTTCTTTCCAATACGCTTCCAAAATATCTAATGATAAGTTTATGTATCTAATAAGTTTAAGTATCTTATAATAAGTTTAAGTATCTAATGTTCAAATAAGCTTCAAATTTTTTTTTAAAAATATTTATTTTAAGCTTATGAACTTAAAGTAAAAAGGTTATTTCTTATGTTAAATGTTATTTTTGTACTGATAATGTCGATATTTAAATTTACAGAACTCTATTTTAAAACAAATCAAATTCAACGCTTCTGATAGTTTTTCATACTTTTTTTTCTTAAATTAGTATCAAATCCGTGACCAAGTTAGTAAGATGCCAATATTCTCTTCTGGTGGTTATGGGTTTGATTTTATTAGGACTCAATTTATTTTAAAAAAGGTTCAAGGCACGTTTCACATAAGACATTTAACATCCTTTCTACTTTGTTGGGAGATATTGAATTTGCATATGACAATAAATCTGGCAGTTTTTATTGTATACATCGTAAGCGTCATACAATATAACACAGCTGTTTCACTACATAATGGCCATGTAAAACTGTCTTGTTTCATGTCATGTCATTTCAGTTTGACAAGGTGACATGGTGAGCGAATTGACAAAAAATTAACGGAACCATCAAAAGCATTTCATTTCAATGTCCTAAATGTGTTTTTTTTTTCAATTTAAAACTGTTTGTTGTTAGAAAGAACAAAGCACAATTAAACGCAAATTTTCAGTTTAATTAACCTCAAAAATAAATCTCATTTCAATCAAGAGAGTAAGATTATGTTATAAAACGAAAGTAATAAGTTAATCATCGGCTTCATGGAGTTACTTGAAACTGTCCCAAAGGCTATCCAAATAGAGAATATCCAAATTACTTTACAAGAGATCAACTGTTTCGAGATTGCCTCTTTAAAAGTTATTCTAAAAACGCAACTCGAAACGAGCTATTATATTTAAGATTCGTAAATATAAAAGTAATTCTGTGAGACTTTTGAACCAAAATATAGAAAACGAAATTGACCTCTAAGTATTGCTCTTCTCCGACGTATTATGTCTCAGACATAATGGAGACATCTAATGGAGACATCTAATGGAGACATCTCATTAAGAGACTTGAATAGAATTAGACAAAGTTTGAATTAATTCGTTAACAGCACTTGAGACAATGTGGACTTTTAAGACACTGAAACATCAGTCTATAAGTTGCATTGAAAACAAACTTGATTAAATTTTTTTGCGAAGGTGGCCTTTTAGTGCTAACTTCTCTTTCTTCGTACCCTTTCTTCTTCTTCACAGTGTCATGTCAGGTCCCCCTAACGTTGAATATCACTTGAGAGTAGACATCTTTGTCCCCGGCAGCCCGAAAAAGATCTCCAACGCCCCTTATGCTAGTCCAATCACGTGTATTGCGGAGCCAGGAGATTTGCCTCCTGCCAACACCTCTTCAGCCTTCTATTTTGCCTTGGATGATTAGGTGCAGTAATTTGTACTTCGCTTTTTAAGTACATGACCTAAGTAGGACACCTTTCGGATTTTAATATTAGTCAGCAACTCTCTATCAACTTTGGCTCTTTGAAGAACCCTTGTGTTGCTGACCATATACGTCCAGGGTATCCGTAGCATTCTCCGGTGCATCCACATTTCGAATGCTTCCAGTCGGTTCATACTACTAACTTTGAGGGCCCATGATTCTACTCCATGCAATAACACTGACCAA
This sequence comes from Odontocerum albicorne, assembly GCA_949825065.1. Classification (NCBI taxonomy): domain Eukaryota; kingdom Metazoa; phylum Arthropoda; class Insecta; order Trichoptera; family Odontoceridae; genus Odontocerum; species Odontocerum albicorne. The sequence goes on from OX463846.1 coordinate 37,590,373, forward strand.
ACGTAACATTTGACTAACCGTTGTCGAAGTTTCAAATTTAGGTTATCATCGCAGAATACGCTTCTCATTTTATTAAAAGCCGCACGAGACGATTCAATTCTTTACTTAACTTCGGTTTCTGGGTCGAGGTCTTCCACTAGGATACTTCCGAGGTATTTAAATTTTTTCACTCTCTATATATCAGCACCGTTCAATGTACGACGTGCTCCTGCGTGATCCTGCCGGCCAAACACCATGAACTAAGTTTTACTCACTTTCATGTTCAGCCCCAGCCTCACACCGGCTTCATTAATTCTATGTATAAGCGTTTGAAGGTCATCAATACTGTCTGCCAGAACAACCGTATCATCTGCGTACCTGATGTTAGTGTACCCTTTAACGCATCTTAATTGGTAATTTGGATGTATTGAAGAGCGTGGCCAGAAGACTATTGTTCTCGGCCTATGTCATTGCCTGTGTGTTAAAAACCATCGGTGTAAGCATGGAATTCATGGTTTGTCAACGCACGTTTTTGACAATATTATCTATCGTGCATGAAGAGGTAACAACATTCAGATACATTTGGTGCATGTTATAATTGCTACTAGATGAACAATTTTGCCAGACTTGGGATCCTTTTTTATAATTTATTTTCGGGGGTCTTTGGCAATCGAAAGATCTCGGAAATTGTGGGTTACTTAAAGACATTTGAGCTAAAAGTTTCACCATCATTCATATATAATAAATCAACTGTAAAAAATATATACGAGTGCATCGCGTAAGAGATAAAAATGATTTTTTTCAAATTTATCCTGTATCAAAAACAAATCAACTCACATTTGTTTATTATCCTGTTTCAGGGAAAAGTTTGGGCTATATGGTGTAGACTTCAATGATCCAAACAGAACAAGAACTCCAAAGGACTCAGCCAAATTCTACAGTGATGTTATACACAACAGGGTTTTGCCCCAGAACTGATAAGATAATTTAATGTGATTGAAAAATGCTCAAAATATGTTATATTTTATTAAATTATATAATACTTCAAGAGCGATACATTCATTCCAACACTTTCCTAACTTTTCTTTGCCAGCCGTGTAGAACGATTTATCTTTGTTTTCAAAATAGGCGTTAGTTTCGGCAATCAGTTCTTCATTGGAGCCAAATCTCTTTCCCTGGAGCATCTTTTTGAGGTCTGCGAATAGCCAATAGTCGCTGGGGACCAAATCTGGAAAATACGGTGGGTGCGGAAGCAATTCGAAGTTTAATTCATGCCATTTGGCTATCGTTACCATCGACTTGTGACACGGTGCATTTGAAAGTAAGCTTATTTCCAAGACATAAAAATGTATTTAATAGTTTAAGCAATGTGTCATATTTATAGCAAAATTTCTCATAGCGATTTATCACAAAGGCTTAAAACATTTACATTATGATTCAGTAAAATTTCAAGCAGAAAAATATGTTTGAATCTAGTTTATAAAATTAGATGAAGAAAAATGGAATTACACTTATCCTTCGATCAACGTGTGTTCTTTTTACGCGGTTTCCATCTTACATCCGCAATGCGCGGCGCTGGAGGTCAGGTTGGCAGAGAGGTAAACTAGCAATATATGGTAAATATTTTCAATCACTACATTTTTGCATTTCATTTTATTCTCACATTAAATTATTATTACCATAATATCCAAAAATTATATTTTTACCAAGAAATAAATATTCGTATTTTACATTCCTTTGATTTTTATTAAGTGAGTAAATGGGGTTTACATATTTTTGTTACCTTTATTTGATATGTTAGTTCTGTACCTCAAATTAACGATTTTCTCGAATCTATCTTTCAATTTCGAATAGATTTGCTGCCTCAATTAGCGTGTTACTTTTTTGAACCCATCTACCGTGTAAATCGAATGATGGGTGTATTTAATTTATGGTACAAATTATTCACGGTCATTATATTATGTAAGTCCCCTTTCTATTGACCTTACGGGGGACGTATTATGTAAGGGTGTATGCCCTTCAAAATGTCAGGTCAATGCCTAATTCGTTAGGTCACTGTATTGAATACCCTTGACAAAGTGGACTCTTTTAAAAACACGTGGAAAACTATTATAAATAAACTGAAAAAATAACATTTAATTTTGATATAAGAAACTTTGTTAAATTGGAAAGTGTTTCCAGTTTAACAAAGATTCTTATACCAAAATCTAATTTAATTCTTTCAGTTTATTTATAATACTATAATTTAATTTCAGTTTATTTATAATAGTTTGATTTCAGTTTATTTATTGTATAATAGTTTGATTTCCGTTTATTTAAAATAGTTCAATTTCAGTTTATTTATAATAGTTTGATTTCAGTTTATTTATAATAGACATACGAGTATGTTTTTAAAGTGAATCTCATATCTATAACTAAACAATAAAAAAATGGTTGTACTTCCGTGTGTAACATTTAGTATTACCATAATAACGGTTGAATAATTTATATTTCATTAGTCATCATTAGAACATTTTTATTGTAAATAAACAGAACATTTTTATTGTATTTATTGTAAACAAATAGTATTTAACTGCTGTCACTTTTCGATATGATTATAAGAAATAAAGTTACAATTCAAAATAATGTACGTATATGTATCAAAAAGAGATTACTTTACTGTTGAATAGAAAAATATTTATCTCAAACCGAAAAAGCGGTATATCATCAATGAAAATGCTTATTTTTTCTAACATTTATTATCTTTATAATAATAAATGTTGAGATTTAAATATCCCTTGAACTCACTTTATAATGTTGCCATGTAAATAAATTCATTTGGTTGTTTGCGTTTCAAAATAAAGTTTTCCGTTAATTAGATAAACACTGTTCTGAGTTTCGTTTCATTCAAATTCAACATAAGTAAAGATTGCCAGTTTCATTCCTCATTTTGTTATAAGCATTTTAGCAAGACGACATTTCATTTTAAGTATTACAGGCTTAATATTAAATCATAGTATGGTTGTTAAAAAAACTACACATGCTAAAAAAAAGAGACAATCGCGTCTATTACCACGAGCCAGTGGGATCAGAGAAGCAGCAACACGACAACATAAGGAGCACAAAGACAAGCACAGTGTCACTATGAAGAAAAAAACCGTCATTTATTAATTTGTTCTATTTTTCAGTAATGTGAAAAGGCATACTTTTTACACAGAGCAAGAAAAGTTGGTTTAAATAAATAATGTGAATAAAATGTTGAAATAAATGTAAATAGAGAAGCAGCAACACGACAACATAAAAGAGCACAAAGACAAGCACAGCGTCACTATGAAGAAAAAAAACCGTAATTTATTGATTTGTTCTATTTTTCAGTAATGTAAAAAGGCATGTTTTTTTAAACAGAGCAAGAATGTGATGTAGATCTTTATTACAATATCCAGTCATCTCAGGTTTGGCCACTGCACTCTCCTGCGTCCAATCAGATCGCTAAAAGGTTTACTTTACAGGGTCAGTACCTTTTATGTGATATAACATACATAAGTGCCTAAGCCAGCACAGCATAATAATTTTGCTATGTTAGTTTCACCATATAACGTGTAGAGCTCTTCGTTGTACCTCTAGCTCATGTATGAACCAGATGTATAACGGAGAGTATAGAGGTATAACAAAAAGTGTAGAAGTAAGACATAGAATATAGAGCTAAAACGAAGAATGTAGATGTTTAACGAAGAGTATGGAGATATAACGAAGAGAATAATTATAATCTCGTGTATTTGTCTGTATATCCACGTCATATTTTGAGGCTGGTGTCCATGCCCCTATACATACGAGTACATACATAATAACATTACACCTTTCTCCGTTGGGGTAGGTGTAGAGGACATAGTGCCAAATATTCATATCTTGACAAATATATTTCTCCTTCTCATAACATACAACTCATAAGATTTCTCTGACTTCTTTAATATCTTTCAAAATGTCATTCACTTCATCCAACCATAGTTTCCTTGGTGTTCATCTACGTTTTCTTCCACTCACATTTGCACTGCATATTTGTTTTGCTAGCTATTTTTTATATATTCGTTTCACGTGCCAAAAACCATCTCAGAATGCTCTTCATCTTACTTAATATATCATCCTTAGGTTCACATTCATCCTTAAGCACATCGTTCCGTGTTCTGTCACGTAGTGTCACTCTATGTATCCTTTTTTTCACTTCCATATATCAAATCTGGTACTGAAATCCTGTGGTGGATTATCTAATCTTAGCAAATGTTAACGGTCTTCGGTTCGAGTTTGTAAGTTTTAGTACCCCGTTGGCTTTGTTACCTATCGCAACACGCCGTTTGACATCCCTCATAACTCTGTCATCATAATTATTATTGTTGAATATTTTTGGAGGTTTCCTGGAGGATGACTTTCACTGTGTAGTTTATGCATTGCCACGTAGGGAACTCTTATGTTATCAATTATTTCCTAAGGCCTCAGCAGAATCCTTTGGGGGTTCTACTCAATATCTTCACTTAACATACATATTTTGGATTTTGTAATTATATTTCTAGTGTTTTACCTGCAGTGGCAGTACAAATATGTAATACTACATGATTAACCAGTGTCATTAATATTTTCTGAGTTTTTTATAACGTTTCTGAACTGTTATAAAACGACGCTTTTTATAACAGTTCAGAAACGACGCTATAAAACGATGCTTTTATATAAATTATTCACAGACTCCACTAAATATTTCTCCTATAAATACATTTAAAATCCATTTGTCAACTCCACCCCCCACTTTAACACAATAATACTGTCCCGACACATCACATGTCAGCTGAACGTCAAAACTTGAAAATCTTCACTCACGACTATTTTTTTTTGACTAATTTAAACGCAACAAAAGAAAATATTTCCTTTTAATAGTTGAATTAATACGGAGCGCGCCTCAGTTTATTTACAAAAGGGAAAATATAACACCATCTGTTATAAAAAATCTGAACTATCTCAATTGTTATCGAGAAAGAATAATAATGCAGTTTAGGTGACTTCTCTTTTTAGATAACTTTTTTATTTTACTCGAACTTTTAGAGTATTTTTTATTTTATTATCTGATTAAGATTTTAAAAAAAATTCCAGACTTTTTTTACAGAATCCAACAAAATCGATATCCTGACACAATTTTGAACATATGGTTATCAGCCAAAGATAAAGGACGAAAGGGGTTTCACTTTAAACTCACATTGAAAAGAAATTTCAATTTAAGGACCATCTTATCGTTCTCGCCCCTCCTTACATTTTCTCGCACTTCAATATGGGTATTAGATGTATTGGGATACCCTATTTAAAATACAAAAGACCCTTTGGGTTACGATTCAATTCAGTTCTCAAATCAGATTCCCCTTTTGAGAATTTCCAGAAATAATATCTAATATGATAGTTTGATTAAACATATTATATATTAATTAATTTAACATTTTCCAACCAGTTTATAGTCACTTAGCGTTAACAAATTACATTGATGTATGATTTAAATGAAACGATTAACACACATTTGTGTAACACACATAGTTATACAAAGAAGTGTATAAGGTTTAAATGAACCAATAAATAATGATGAACACATTTTCCCACTTAAAACGACAGTCAGTGACTGTGGTCTAACGATAGTCATTCACACAAAGCAAGTGACCAAGTAGGGACCCAGATTTAATTCCTGGCAGATTTATTTCCGGACTGGTTTAATCTCAGAATTTTTTTGTTTTTCTAAAGCGTATGTGCTGTCTTATCATAAATTATTATAGCACCATAAAGTAACACAAAATAGCATATATAAAACTGTTTAATAGAAGGTTGCCGCAAAATTAAATCTGTCGTTTGTATTGGATGTATAATCTCCTTACTATAGGAACTTTGAATTAGATCTGACAAGCCTGTAGGCATGCTGAAGTGTAATAGCTGACATACAATAAACATTTACACATACATGTAACCTTCTATCCAAATAATTATTCTATCTACAACATGGCAATCATACTCATCACGAGGGATAACTCAATGCAAAAGCGATACAATAAGTATATGCCTTCGACCAAATCCGGTATAATCGTACGAATAAATATAACCCTTTTAAATAAAAAAAATAAATATACATTAAAGATATTTAATTAAAAACACTCAGAATCTATATTGTGCCATTTTAAACCATTGTTGAAGAAGACCTCAATTCCCGATGGTATAAAAAAAATTAAAAAAGAGTACCTGTCTGGTAAAAGGGGTCTTATAATACTCAATGGAGAATTCGACAACTAAAAGCTATCTCGGAGTTATTTTTATCAGTCCGATAGTTCTTGTCAATCTCCCTAGATTCAAGATCAAATGTTTAAGATATTTTGACAATGTCGTATTTAAGGTTGACCATATAGTCAGGGGGACATATAATTTTCTATTCATCATCGACATCCAAGATTTTACAGCTCTCTCAGATCTAAATATGAGAGTTTCAACGCTTTTAAAACATCAGCACAATAAAAAAACGGAGTGTTATCTCTAAAAACAATGACCTCTGTGACCTAATTGCTAAAACATTTGACTTCTGCCCAGAAGTTTTGGATTCGATTCTCAATGTTATAAAAAAGGGAGTAATCTAGAAAAAGGGTTCGTCTGATAATAATACGCATAGGGATTCGTGTTCTTGTATCTCACGTGCAGGGTAGTATTTCTACATATATAATGACAAACCGCGAGTTACGTGCATATTCCTGTGACCCTAAACTTGACTTTTATGGGGCCAAATACAATGTCGTCTGAGGGCCAAATACAGGTTGTCCTAGCCCTTCCATATGTTCGAATCATCAATTTGGGTTACCATATAAATTAATGAATTTATGGTACAAGAATCTATATTAAGCAGTTAGTTATCTAGGCCATTATTTTACTAACAAGACTACGGCGGTGATTATAATAATAAAATAAATATAAAGTAATTTTTTTTCTCTTATCTATGTAGTTTTTGTAAAAAGAACAAATGTCTATGTAGTTTTTGTAAAAAGAACAAATGTCTATGTAGTATTTGTAAAAAGATTCAGTAAGTATAAAAATAAAATTCCCTCATACGAGTATTATAAAATGCAAAATAGACTTTTCCCGAGCTGGAAGCGGGAAGCTGGGGCATTAAGAAATTCCATGATTCCACATATAATAATATATTTTTGAAAATCTCATTTAAAATACCTGTGAAATATTGCTGCCTTATGTGGCAATTTGCTGCGAATAACGTAACCATGTATCAAGTCAAATCGAAGGAAGGCTTTTTGTTGAGATAAATTTTGTTTGCAAATCTTCTTAGAAATATATTTAATTTTCAGTTTTATTTTTTAACTGGTAATAAATAACCCGTCAATATGACAAAAGTATTTTTTTTAAATATGACACTGGTTTTGTCTTGTACTGATTTGTGTTGTCGTCGTGTGGTTGTTTCTCTAGCTCGTTTCTTGTGATTCCTTTTAACATCTCTTTTTGCAAAATTTTAGGATGTTGATCCATAACAGTAAGTCTATAATACTCTAAATAAAAAGTTCTGTATTAAAAACAATAAAAAACTTGTCATTTAAAAGTTATTTCAAACAAAATTTTGAAGGTAATTCGTTTTCAAAATGAAATTGGAAGTCTTTAATAATGTATATTTTGAATGGAACAAAACTCAGAACAGAGCATTTATCTTTTTTTATAATGGACAATCCACCCATACTAGGATGATTTGTACCACCAAATCAAAGTCATTTTCCAATTATGTGAGTCAATATAGAAATATAAATTTAAAAAAATGTCGATTCAATTTTAAGTTTCAACTGATAAAGCTTCAAAAATAAATATGTCTTATTGGCAGATAACTCTATGTAAACCATATTAATAACCAAAATGATTTATTTACTTAAAAAAACTTGCCTTGTTGCGCTAAAAAATTCCGCCAGCTACGGTGCTGGACGTTAAGCGTCCAGTGAAAAATGTATGTTTTTAATTAAAATAATGCAAAATCTGCTCAGTAATTTTTTTTGTAATTAGCTATAAAAATCATTTTATCGTGTATTAAAACGTCAAATAATATAAAATAAGTGCAAGAAATGAAAAAATAAGGGCTGAAACAGAGAGCCGACATTTCTAGGCGGATAACATTCGTACACTGAGTGTGTACGAATATCATTCGTACATTAGCGGATTTCATTCGTACATTAGCGGATTTCATTCGTACATTGCGTGCAGCCGCTCGGAATGTCCACTCTCTCTCCCTCTCATAATTTTCCATTTTTATTTTATGTTTAATAATTATATACTTTATTTTAATATTTTAATTATAAATGTAATTTTATAGTGTTTGATTCAAATACATGGTCGTGAGACATTTAATTTAACACCATCTTTCTCATTTTGCCTTCAATGGTGAGCGTCGTGGCTCTCTGCTATATTGATGCATTACCTTATACATGCTCCTGAGCGATATTGAATGTAACGTCTAAAAAGGATACTGTAAACTCCTTTATTTGGAACCGTTAATCTAATAAGATACCTTCCCCTTTCTTGTTTTCCCTCAAATATTTCCATGATCAGATTTCCTTTCAGATTTTCAGAATTTCGTTATTCTTTCTGGCAAAATGCCCCAACTATATTAGGATTATTTTCCCCGCGTATTGTCAAAATTCCCTCTGTTTTCCCTATTTTTGTATGAAAGAGTCTTTGGTGCGCCTTACGGTCTATACGATACGGAAAATCCGTATCATCTCGAAAACAATTAAAAACGTAAAAGAAAATTACAAAGACAAATACGTATATGTGTATAAAATTAGACAACAATAACATAAAATTAAACAATCTAGGAAATCATTACGATACATTCCGGGAAATATAAGTCCACAAAATTTTTCTTCAAAACCATTTTGTATAGATTTAAGGAGTTTAAAAGTTCGATTAAGTAATTTTGACGACTTTCGTGGCCTAGTTATTAAGACGTCTGTCTTCTGACCCGGAGATTGGGGGATCGATTCCCGCTGGAAACAAGAATATATATTTTAAAAAAAAGGTATTAGTCTGGCTTTAACTTAAGGCCTTATAACATCCTTCTGGTTGATTCGAAGAAATTCCCATATAGCAATAATCCCAAAGAAATTGTTAAACGTGACTCGCTCGGGCGTTGCTATAGCTGCCAGGCGTGATTTGTTTAATAATTTTGGGTTTAAGACCCGAGATTGAATGCCCTTGAGAAGAGTTTGCTCTCTGAACGGCGTTTTATAAAAAATGTCATATGAATTCATACTGATTTCCCTTTGCTGTCTAACGTTTAATGAAATCTTGGGACATTTTTGTTTTGAATAGGAGACACTCGAACACGTTGAGTCCAAATAAAAATAAACATAAAATTAAAAATAAGGGTCACAGTATGTTTCAGAGTTAATTATAATTTCATCTTTATTTGTTGTAGTGCTGCAAGCATGGCATACAATAATTTATTTACTAGTTATTTTGTAAAATTAATTAGAATACCTTTAAACCTAACCAGTCATCTAACCACTATTTTGTAAAACTAATTAGAATACCTTTAAACCTAACCAGTCATCTAACCACTATTTTGTAAAACTAATTAGAATACCTTTAAACCTAACCAGTCATCTAACCACTATTTTGTAAAACTAATTAGAATACCTTTAAACCTAACCAGTCATCTAACCACTATTTTGTAAAACTAATTAGAATACCTTTAAACCTAACCAGTCATCCAACCACTATTTTGTAAAACTAATTAGAATACCTTTTAACCTAACCAGTCATCTAACCACTATTTTGTAAAACTAATTAGAATACCTTTAAACCTAACCAGTCATCCAACCACTATTTTGTAAAACTAATTAGAATACCTTTAAACCTAACCAGTCATCTAACCACTATTTTGTAAAACTAATTAGAATACCTTTAAACCTAACCAGTCATCTAACCACTATTTTGACAAATCATCTTGTAAAATCAATAATATCTAGAGCCCTTTCAATCAAATGTGAAAAGCCTTAAGTGATTCGAACCCTGTTAGATAAGAGTTTTTTGTTAAATCAACGAAAACCCGTTGAACCTAGCAGTCATTAAACCTAGCAGTTATTTGAACCTAGCAGTCATTTAAACCTAGAGGTCATTTAAATCTAGCAGTCATTTAAACCTAGCAGTCATTTAAATCTAGCAGTCATTTAACGCACAGTCTTTAAAAATTATCTTCTAAAATCATCGAAAAAAACTTGAAACCATGTAAAATATAAAAAACTAGACTTGAACCCTTTAATGTGTCTGGTTATCTTTTAAAATTAACAAAAGTATCTGAATCTAAAAGTCGTCTCACCATTATTTTGACCAGTTATTTTTTTAGGGCGTGCCCTTGCCCTGTGTTGGTTTAGATGTTTCTCCATCGGGGGTATGTTATAAGACGAGTTTAGAACTTTTGATATCTTCTCTTTCAATTGTTTTTAAATATATAATACGTGTTATTCCAGGATGTACTCGTATATGTACATACTATGCTGCTATCAATAACCCTGTATATTATATGTACATACAATGTTGCTATCAATAACTCTATATATTACATGTACATACTATGTTGCTATCAATAAATCTATATATTATATAATGTACATACAATGTTGCTATCAATAAACCTATATATTATATGTACATACTATGTTGCTATCAATAAACCTGTATATTATAAGTACATACAATGTTGCTATCAATAACTCTATATATTACATGTTCATACAATGTTGCTATCAATAAACCTATATATTATATGTACATACAATGTTGCTATCAATAAACCTATATATATTATATGTACATACTATGTTGCTATCAATAAACCTGTATATTATATGTACATACAATGTTGCTAAACATAACTCTATATATTACATGTACATACTATGTTGCTATCAATAAACCTATATATTATATGTATATACTATGTTGCTATCAATAAACCTATATATTATATGTACATACTATGTTGCTATCAATAAACCTATATATATATATATATATATATATATATATATATATATATATATATATATATATATATATATATATATATATATATATATATATATATATATATATATATATATATATATATATATATTATAGGTTCATACTATGTTCGTATCAGTAAACCAATATTTATTTATTTAATTCAACTATTATTTTTACCAATCATCTTTTTTTTTTTAACCTGGCGAGTTTATTGCCATGTGGCCATCTTTTCCTACCAACCAGAAATATGTTTTTATAGGCCCTATGTGTAAACCAGACTGGAATCTTAATTTTAAAAAATCTGGGTTCCAGCGGGGATCGAACCCGCAACCTCCGGATCAGCATCATCATCATCATCATCCATCTTGTTAAGTCAACGAAAATATCTTGACATAATCAACCTATAATCACGTATTTAAGGTCTTAAATGAACACCAGACTGGAAACTTTTAAAAATAAATTGAAGTCAACGGGAATCGGTCCCGCAATCCTCGGGTCTGAACACAAATATCTTATCAATTAGGCAACGGAGGTCGTCAATTCTTAAAGGTCAGATGAAAAACGTGTTTATAATGTGATTTGTTAAGAAAATACGATACAAGTACATCTTATTCACGTATATCTTATAAATCAAAAAGAGCTTTTTGTATGGGTAACACGTAGAAGATAAACTGAGAGTGATTAGTCGGGTCACATAATTGAAAAGGGGATTACTGCCCGAGAGAGGAGGCTGAGGGTAGAAATTAATGTGAAGGGAGGGAACGAGAGGAACTGGAGAGGAGCCGGTAAGACTTTGTGTGTTTCAAAATGTATAGTATAAAGGTTTTTTAAACGGTAAAATTAAGCTAAGTTGATTTATTAGGGGTCTTTTGTATGAATTTAGATAATCACGAAATTTATATAATGTTTTTTTCGTAACATATCTCACCCCCGGAGTTCTAGAAAGTATGTATGTAAAGTAGTTTACTAAGTTTAAAAAAAATAAGCAGAAAAATGTCAACAAGTAAAAGAAATCCGGGTTCCTGAGGCAATCGAATCCAGGACGCCTGAGTTATAATCAAGCATGCTCTTCATCATCAGGACACAGTGCCTTATTAAATTGATTAAAAATGAACGGTAATTTAATTACGATTTTCACTGAATTCCTTAGACTTTTTTGGCAGAAAATCTGGTTGGCACTGTGTGTGTAAAAGAAATCCGGGTTCCTGAGGCAATCGAATCCAGGACGCCTGAGTTCTAAACAAGCATGCTCCTTATCATCAGGACACAGTGCCTAATTAAATTTATTAAAAAGGAACGGTAATTTAATGACGATTTTTACTGAATTCCTTAGACTTTTTTGACAGAAAATTTGGTTGGCACTGTGTGTGTAAAAGAAATCCGGGTTCCTGAGGCAATCGAATCCAGGACGCCTGAGTACTGTGAAAATTCGGTCACATATAAATGAATACATACGAGTATATAAATGAAACAACCAAAAGGACGTCACACATGCACATCTTACTCTATACTTTTAGTAATTCATTATTAAAAATGAATAGTTATTGGATTTCCTCAAAAATCCTTTTAGATTAACTAAACGTGATTGCTTCCGAATTTCGCAAATTAGGTCAAATTATCATTTCCAGAGATGTTAAGAGGGAACCCAATCCAAATAATCTGGCTTTAATGAGATTTGCTTCGTTTGAATTATGTAATTGCAATGAAATCAAACCAACCTCAGCGTGAGAATGAATTAAACAACACCCCTAACAGCAAATAAACGAATATTTCTGATTATACTAATGTTTTGTTATAGGTGTATGCTCTTACTATCTGTGAAATAACAACAAATAAATTATTTTTATAACATTGTTACTTAATGCAATCTACTGTTTCTTCTAAAGCTTTTTTGTATTTAAATTTATAAAAGTTAGTAAGGATAGTAAAATGAAAAGACAATTTACATAGTGCCATTTAGAGAGCAAACTCTCCTCAAAGGCGGTCTTTCTCAGGATTCGAACGCACTATTATTGACATATTAGAAAATAAATATTTCTAAGTTGAGTGTAAGAGTAGGGAGGTGGCTACTGCCATTTGATTAGATACGTACCCACATCTGTATATGTGAAGAGGTAATATTAAAAAAAAAACATGCCCACCAAATCAGAATGTTGGGAATTCGCAAAAAACTGTTTGCATTAAAAATATAAGACATAATAATTCATTGTAAAAACATCTGAAATCCTTAAAATCGCTTCTGGTGACTTGATTTGTTATTTAAAATCAAATCATGATAATTAAAATAGTTATTTTAGTTTAACATATGGACATTGTCCTTTTTGAGTGAACAATTCTACTTTAGTCTTTTTTTATTGAACAGGTCTGCGACATGTAGTTTTTTGTTCGATTTCAAAAATATTATACAGGTGTTGCAAAAAACAATTGGGTGGAGTAATTTATTTTTATTTTAATCAATTAAAATAAGTAAAGTGTTATAAAATAAGAAGAAATATTACTATAAAACTATAAATATATGTAGGTAGATAAAGCTGTATAATGATATTACACTGCATGTACGATTTAAAACTGACAGTTGCTGGTGAACTCGTATGAAGTTAGACACAATCGGAAATCTATGATTGGTGAATTAGGACATGATCTTTTTTGATTGGTTTGAAGCCTGGACAAGATTATTTTTGAAAAAAATACTGGTTTTTTATTATGATTTTAAAATGATAAATTGTGCGCTTTTTTCATTTAGATGAAAATTTTAAACGGCTCCGTACCATCGATAAGAAGAAATCTGCGTTATCAACTTATTTTTTTATATCCGATGAACATGATCTTTTTTTTAATGTTACCGCCTCATGTTTAGAAAAACACATTTGGTGAGAAAACCGGTGAAAACTTACCAAGATAAGACGAACTATAAAGAAAACTTTCGTACATCTTCCGATATGTTATAGTTTTACATTTGGCTTTATGTGTAGTATAATGTTTGTGTGTGGTGTTTATATATCATCATACTTTTTCATAAGACTTTCCTAAAAAGGTTGTCTTCAAGTTCTTTCTAAAGCTGAACTGGTTGAACGTGGGAAATAGACGCATAATTCACATACTGCATCTATTGTATAATATATTTATTTAACTGTCGCACCGCCCCTTCTTATCCGAAAATATTCAGCGTGTTTCTGATCATGGGCTTACACTTCGCTCAAAAAGAGATTGATTATTGACTTTCTCTGCCCTTAACTATCCATGCAGTGAGATTCTGGAACCAGTTACAAACCAATGTTAGACTCGCTCTGTTTTTAGCATGCTTTAAAAAGCAACTGAAAAAAATCAAGTCAGTAATATAACGTGTGCCATTTCTAATTTTTTCCTTCCTCTCCATCAGCCCTTCCTTTTCATTTATATCACATTTTTAATTTTATTATGTATATTGTTAATAAATTTTGTAAAGATGAATCATAATTTGAATATTTATTGCAACCGTAAATTCTCTTTACTTTTTGTATGGTTGGTTGAAGAGATTGTCACCTGGTAAAATGCCAGCCAGATTGTTTTTACAATGAAGTGTTAAATACATAAACAAATACAGGGAAATGACATGATGGTATGTGATGAGTTTATAATTAATACATTTTGAAAAAATAGTATTTGATAGAAAAAAAACCAGCACAGTTTTGGATTCAGCACCCAAAAAACTATAAACTTAATATGGACCTTAACTATAAACTTAATATGGACCTTAACTATAAACTTAATATGGACCTTAACTTTGCAGATCTGTGTATTTAACAACTTTTAGTTATCATTTGAAAAATATGTTTTTAGATTTCAAAATCATAATTCCAGTCAAGATTATAGACTGAACAAGATTTTAACCCTTTTATTTCTGGTTGAATAAAATCAATAATCTGCTTTCATAACGGTAAGACGCCACTAAAATAGTTGACCTTTCAAAGAAAGGCTTTCATGCATCGATTATCACTTTATTTTCTACGCTTACAAAATATAACCGTGGATTTTTTTGTCAAGTCTTTCAACTACACGAGTAATATGAATTATCGAATAATTCGGGTTTAAAAAAGATTCGCTGGTTGATGTATCCTGAAAGGAAAGGACCTTGCGATGGGTCCTAAATAGTCTTGCTACGTATAACTTGATTGTGCCTTCTGAGAAACGTTCTCACTGAGATCAACTGGATATAAGGGTGAGAACCTTATTCAAGAATAATTGAGGAAATAAACCGATTAATCTCTATCGGTCATTCTTTAGATAGTGTAGACTTGCTGTGTATTGTACATTAGGACTTCGAGTTTTTCATTCATTCTTATGTTTTTTATATAAAAGGCAACACACCCAAACTAGTATGATTTGTGTCACCAAATTAAAGTCATTATGCTATTATATAAGTCAATATAATACAACCAATTTAAACAATTAACAATTCTAGATAATTTAAAGTTTCAACTGATTAAGCTTCAATAATGTGACAATCGATCTATAAGTGGAAAAGTTCCTCGATGAAAGAAGAAACGCTGCATTGGACGCGGTAAAGATATGGATATAAGTAAATCAAATATGTCTCGTAAAGAACAACTGAAAATCTTTGGTTTACAGGTTCATAATCTAGACCACACTCGTAGCCAGGATTCTTCACAATACTCATTCCGTAAAGGTGACTAGCCACCATGCAGTGGCTCGTCCGCAAACGACACATGACAGACACTTTCATCTTGTTCATTCTTATGATATTAAACCATGGTTTCAAAGTGACAGATTGTTGGATTGATTTATATCTAGAGCCCTTATTTACACCAGTTATATCCAAATCCAACGTCCATCAGTGCCAAGTATCATGTTTAATTTTATTTAAAAGATCAGTTACTGGCTGTGAAAAATCAGATTGGGGACAACCGGCGGAACAAACTTCCTTAGCCAAGGAATCAACACATTCATTACCAGTGATACCAATATGTTATGTAAAGGAATACAAGCTAGAGAAACATCTACATTTTTTGACATCAACTGGAATATAAGATATTGAAGAGTGTGACCGGGAGATGAGTAATAATATACGACAGAATAATGAATAAGATGATTTGGAGATGAACTTAAGACTGGTGTGTTGAGTAAGATGAATAGGAGCAAACTGAGATGGTTTGGTCACGTGGAATGAAGTAATAAAGAGAGACCAAGGAAAAAATACACAGTGTAAATGTGAGTGTAAGGCGTGATAGAGAAAGATCAAGAAAAGTGTGGTTAGATCAAGTGAGTGGTATTTTGAAAGAGGGAAACCTAGAAAGTCAAAGAAATTGTTGGAGTTGTATGAGGTATATGAATGTACTAGAGACGAAGTGTATCGAGAAAGGAAAGTCTGATGCTCTGTCCTCTCGGCATACCCCAGCAAAGAAATGGCGGGATGGCATGTATGTATGTATATAGGTAGCTGGCAGACAATATTGTCTTCGGCCATATTAATCGCGTTTTTGGATTTAGAACCACTGGAGTAGCTGCTTCTCTCTAATGACACAGACATTTTTTCAGCCTTGTATTCGGGGTATGATGATACCTATGACTTCAGTCATACACATTCTTTCAAAAACAGAAAAATCACATGCTTGTGTGTTCCGATAGCCTCACTTCAGTGTGTCATCGGATCTAGTACAGCGGTGAGGCTGGTGAGTTTGCTGGTGTGTAGCGGCTCACTCACAAAAACTCCACGGCACAGCTTCGCTTTCTGGCTGAATTTACATTGGAAGGGCGAAGGGATCTTCGACTACGACTGGAGTAGATACGGAAATCGTTGTTCATAATCGTATATGTTACCAATCCTACCGCACGTGAAGAAGCAATAACACTCGCACAAGTGTAGTGCGAGAGAATATCGTTAATAGAAAAACTGTTTTGCCAGACTAGCACCCATTTTTGGTTACTTTTGATAGTCAAACCCAAAACCCCTCGGTGGAAGTCAAACGTCAATTTAGAGCACTTTTTCTCAAAGTTTCAATGTATGGAACGTGTTTAAGCTCTTACATTCAAGTATCAGAGTGCTATAAAAATTATAATATGCTAACAATTATGAATATTCTACTTTTACATAGTCAAAATGACTTTGTAATTTATTTTTATCAAACACTGTTTATTCCACTTTTTTGTGACAGTATAACCCTACCGGTTTCAAGGCTTTCACCTCATCTTCAGGGTAGCACAAACAAGACTAAATGTTGTGCGAACTGGTACCGATATACACGCTTCAACGGTTGGGGGCTGAGGGGTGAGGGAGGCATGGGACGATTTCGGCCAAGAGCGGAGAGATTTTTGGGATATAGCTGTTCAACAGATTTTCGGATCGATGTACTGACTTAAAAATTTCTAGGGCCTCTAATCTGTCCAATTTATTTCCGTTACTACTGATATGTAAGAATTTGGCATCATCGATAGAAAAAGTATTGTTTTCACGGTGACAATGATTAGCCATTTCAGAATAAATTAGAGGATTTGTTAAGGCGGATTTGTGTTCACGAAATCTCTTTTCAAAAGATCTTCCTGTCTTTCATATATAGAAATTATCACAGTCAGCACATAAAAGTTTATACACACCACTGTTGCTAAGTATTCCATTTTTGGCTTTCCCATTAAATAAGAGTTTCCGGAGATTAAAATTAGTCTAAAAAGACAAAATGACTTATTTCAGCATAGTCAAAATAAAATATATTATGTTCAATATCTGAAGTATTGTATAAGCCCTACAATTAAGGAAAGTCGATTATTATTATTATCCTAAGCTCGACAGCCCTGGGTGGGCCTTGGCTGAATCCAGGAGCTTCCTCCATTCTTGTCTGTTTGATGCCCTTATTCTCCAATTTCTCACTGGCAACACCGATGCATCCGTGTTGACACTGTCCATCCATCGCATTTTGGGCCTTCCTGGTCTTCTACGTCCCTGTGTTACTGAGAGCGTGAGGCGTTTTGTAGGGTTGTCGTCGTCCATTCTGATTATGTGACCAGCCCATCTCAAGCACCCTACTCTGACGGATCTGATCACATCGGGCTCTTTATAGATATCATATAGCTCTCGGTTATATCGACGACGCCAACCATTGTGGTCTCTCACTGGGCCGTATATTGTCCTAAGAACCCTTCTTTCAAATGCTGCGATGGACCCTTCAGTGTGTTTTGTCATCACCCAGGTTTCAGAGGCATATGTGAGGACTGGTTTGATCAGGGTCTTGTACAATAGTGTTTTTGTGGTTCTTCGCAGTAATTTGGATCTTAACTGTTTTTGGAGAGCGTAG
Organism: Odontocerum albicorne; assembly: GCA_949825065.1. Classification (NCBI taxonomy): domain Eukaryota; kingdom Metazoa; phylum Arthropoda; class Insecta; order Trichoptera; family Odontoceridae; genus Odontocerum; species Odontocerum albicorne. The sequence continues at coordinate 37,608,681 of OX463846.1, forward strand.
TAACATCGGTTTGCTGCCATTATCCTTCTGTCAATTTCTTCTCGGGTGTTATTATCACTGGTAACTGTTGAGCCTAAGTATGTAAATGAATTAACTATTTCAAAGTTGTAATTTGCAGCTGAGAAAACCTGGGGGTATGGATATGTGGTATTAGAAGCAATCATCAATTTTGTTTTATCTTCATTTATGACAAGTCCCATTATTTTTGCTTTTTCCTCCAATGCTACAAACGCTTCACGGGTAGCTTCAAGTGACCGTCCCACAATATCCATGTCATCTGCATAGGCGAGTAGCTGAACTGACTTGTAGAATATAGTGCCTCTGGTATCTATTTTTGAGTCCCTTATCACTTTTTCTAGAGCCACGTTAAATAGGAGACATGCCAAGGCATCTCCCTGTCGTAGGCCATTATATGTCTGGAATGGTTTTGAGAGGTCTTTGTCGATTCTTACTTTGGTTATGGTTGGGCTCATTGTTGCTCTTACAAGTCGTATCAGCTTATTTGGTATATTCAATTCGGACATTGCTTTATACAGTTCTTTTCTATTAATGCTGTCATAGGCCGCTTTGAAGTCAATAAACAAGTGGAAGGTGTCAATATTGTATTCTTGGCACTTTTCTAGTATTTGCCGTAGGCCGTGGATCTGGTCAGTTGTGCCTTTGCCTGCTGTGAAACCACATTGGTAGGTGCCAATGATTTTCTCAGTGTATGTCGAGAGCCTTGAAAAGAGGATATTAGAGAGTATTTTATAAGCATTATTCAGTAATGTTATGCCTCTGTAATTTTTGCAGTCCAACTGGTCTCCTTTTTTGTGTAGTGGGCACAGAACGCCCTGGGACCAGTCATCTGGTAGCGTCTCTGCATTCCAGATTTCAGTTATTATTTGATGTATTATCCTGATAAGAGGTTCTGGCGCATGTTTGTACAGTTCACTGGGGATGTTGTCTTCGCCAGGGGCTCTGTTATTTTTTTAATTTCTTAAGAGCCAGTTGGACCTCCGTCAGTGTTGGTTCATTTATGTTAGTTTCATCAGGTGATTCTCTAGTTAAACATGATTAGTAAACATTCCACCAGAGCGGCAAAGGAAACCTACCAAAATCTCAGACAAGAGGAAAAACGGATACACAAAAATAAAAAACGTGAGCACGAAAAGGGAGAAATAAGGAAAATAGAAGATTTACACCAACAGCATAACACCCGAGAACTTTACCGCCAAACCAATTCGCTTAGAAAGGTCTTCAAACCCAAAACTACCGCATGCAGAAACAAGCAAGGCCTTATTGTTAGTGATAACAATGCGGTACTGGAGAGGTGGGTGGAGCATTTCGATGAATTACTTAATGGAAGCAGCCAACCAACAATTGACGAATCCCTAACTAGAGAATCACCTGATGAAGGAAAGTCGATAAGAAATATAAAACTGATAAAGATGGCCTAGACGTCGCTTTAAATAAACGATTTCTCCGTTGATCGTTGCCTTGTTAGTAAAAGGATTGAATTCCAGCTTGGATTAACGATAATACCTAAAAAAGTCTCCCAGTTTGGTTTATCTCAACGCGTCTTTATAATATTTCTAACTGATCATAAAAAATCTCCAAGTTTTACTGTGTACACTACAGCCCTACTCGTTTAAATACCGTAAGATTTGAAACAATTTGATATTCAACTAGTTTTAACCCATCAGAAATATCGGATGTAATTTTTTTATTAAATATGCGCCTACAAAAAGCTGTGGTTGTGCTGTGCTATTCATGTCGTCATATTGTTGCTTATTTCGAGTCTTGGTGGTTCGTTTGATGCGATGGTCATGGTCGTCATCGATGGTCATCCTTTTGCGAGTAGCGTCTGGAATTATTTTTTTACATTTATCTTATCATTTTGATCCACAATAATAAATATGTTATAATTTGAAAAAAAATAGAGATTTTTCACAATTCGGAAATTAGTGAAATCGCGCTTTTATGATTGTTTAATGATTGGATACTATTGAATACAATGTACAATTTGATTAGCTCAAAAAATTGAGGTAAAAATAAATTGAGCTTCATTATTTCTAATAGTTTCAATATCATATTATATATAATAATATAATTATTGTATATAAAAATAAATTAAATAAGAACGTGCTCTAAAAAATAAATGTACAATTTCCCAAATATTTTTATCGTATCCTACAGGCTGTTGTGTTTTTATCGTATCCTACTACAGGCTGTTGTGTTTTTATCGTATCTTACTAAAAGCTGTTGTGTTTTTATCGTATCCTACTATGTTGTGTTTTTATCGTATCCTACTACAGGCTGTTGTGTTTTTATCATATCCTACTATAGGCTGTTGTGTTTTTATTGTATCGTACTACAGGCTGTTGTGTTTTTATCGTATCTTACTACAGGCTGTTGTGTTTTTATCGTATCCTTCTACTCGCTGTTGTGTTTTTAAAGTGTGATTATTTTGTTCTTTATCTTCCACTTACGGTTTAATCTCTCGATAATCATTTAAAATAGCTATTTTAGTTTTAATCTTTAGTACGATCCTCCTGTACGGCTGTGAATCTTGGCATCTCACCAAGGCTCAGGAGCACAAGATACTTAGTTTTGAAAACAGGTGTTTCAGGAGGATATTGGGAGTCAGGGGGTATGACCACATAAAAAACGACGCGGTACCCAGCAGGGGTTTGTCGTCTGTGGCGATGGCGATGGTCCTAGCTGGGACATGTTCTGAGAATGTGAGAATGCCCGATGATAGTTGGCCAAGGAGAGCGCTGTTTTTCTGTCCATTGGGGTCCTGACGGCCTGCAAGACTCTCTCTTATGGTGTACCGTTCCTATGACAAGGAAGTCAGAGCGTTAGGAATGTCGTGGAGAGAGATTACCAACACCTCCCAAAACCGCACTGAATGGAGAAGACTGGTGGCCTCGTGGAGCTTTAAAAGAAGGGTGTGAACAAAAAAAACATGAACACACGCCTCGGGAAAACATTGGTATTAACAAAAATTGATCAGAGGGGATTTCAACTTTCGCGAAGAAATTCAGAATTTATGTAGCAAAATATTAAAGAAATTTAATAATGAAATTTGACGCTTAAGATCAAAAACTTAAAAAGATATTTGGCTTTTTTAACATAAAAACTAACATGATTTCTGCGCCAACTAGTTACTGATTTAGTTTTATCTATTTTTTGTCAACATTATAACTAATTGATATGTAGCAGTTTTTCAGTAAAATGGAAGGTATGTTTGTCAGTCACCTTTTGCATGAAAGACACTTGTGTGTGTGTGTGTGTGTCTTGGTTTATTGTGTGTAAGCTGTTGTATTTCAGCAAGAACACACTCTTGGCATGTTTAAATTGCTGTAGCCTTTCATTACGTAGAGTTTTATATTGCACTATTTTCGTTTTAAGCAATAGGGCTATAAGAATTTAAGATACGCCTGTAAGCCGCAGGCCTGCTTACTAAGCGTAAATTATTACCGATCGCTGATAAACTGGCAGAACAAACCGTTGTTATATTTATGTTTACCTTGTATAAGAGAAAACTAGACTGGCGAATTTTTTAAACATTTACGTTTTAGATATTTTTGGGGCTTAAACCCGAAATAGATGAATGATAAGAGTTCTACCACTAGACCACGGAGGTTGTCCTTACAAGAAATATTTTTAAAAACTATGCATTTAACTAAGAAGAGTCAATAAATGTGGTAAGCGGAACCCTGTCAATAAATGTGTCAACATGTATCCCTAAGTTGTGTTTTAAGAGGTAGACCAAGGAAAACGTAGCTGTATCAAGTGAATAATATTTCCCTAAGTTGTATTATAAGAGGTAGACCAAGGAAAACGTAGCTGTATCAAGTGAATAATATTTCCCTAAGTTGTATTATAAGAGGTAGACCATTTATCCCTAAGTTGTATTATAAGAGGTAGACCAAGGAAAACGTAGCTGTATCAGGTGAATAATATTTCCCTAAGTTGTATTATAAGAGGTAGACCATTTATCCCTAAGTTGTATTATAAGAGGTACACCAAGGAAAACGTAGCTGTATCAAGTGAATAAAATTTCCCTTAGTTGTATTATAAGAGGTAGACCAAGGAAAACGTAGCTGTATCAAGTGAATAATAATTCCCTAAGTTGTATTATAAGAGGTAGACCAAGGTAGACCATTTATCGCTAAATTGTATTATAAGAGGTAGACCAAGGTAGACAATTTATCCCTAAGTTGTATTTTAAGAGGTAGACCAAAGAAACCGTAGCTGTATCAAGTCAATAATATTTCGAAAGAAGATTAAGTGAGAAGTACAAATGGAGAAGCCTACCCCAAAAGGAATAAGACATGATGATATGTCTGTAACATATGTACGAGTACATAATAAATGAATAGTATTGACATTCTGTAGGTAGAAAATAGAACAAGTTTATTTATATTTATATTGTAATTAATTACACAAAACTAATTTAATGTTTTGTATTCCGTTGTTTGCATTAATTGTTATAATTTTCCTAGAATTGATTATCCTAAGGTTGAAGGAAGTACAAAAGGAAGTGCTTACTAAAATCATAGCTGATATGTTAATATTCTTTATTGAATCAGAAACTGCGGAAATTTATTCAGGCCTGAAATTTCCTGAAACTAATTATACTTTTCAAGAAAATGTTTATCACATCTTTGAAAAGGTTTATCCACATATAACCTGACCAATTTAAATAAGTTTTATTTAAATTTGCAATTTTGTTTGTTTTTTTTTAAATTTTCTATAAAACCTTTTATTTGTTTATTTAAAATACACAAATCATTCCCCTGTTTTTCTAGGAGTAAGCCCGTCTTAATGTAGATAGGTTTCATTAAAAAAACAAAAAAAAAAAAGTATCATGGAAGCTTGTTCACAGCGAATGGCCGCGCGAAGTGTGATACTAAACGAAAATCAACATAATGAAATTAAGTTAATATAGGGTTATACTCGTACAATGTGTAAACAGAACGGAAAATTTAAAAAAACAAATAACTCTTTTCATTATCTAATGTTGGACCCAAATTAGGATATGCTACAAAACTGTTAAAACAGTTATGAAACTTAAATACGAGGACATTGGGTGGAAATGAGAGCGTTGCGTTGAATGTATGGAAAAATAATATATGACTGAATAAGGAATGAGATCATTAAGAAAAGCAGACTGAAGGAATATTTAGAATTAAAGGTGAAGAAAGGAGCATTGAGATGGTCTAGCCACGTAGAAAGATTAAATGGTACAAAATTTAAAGTATATTTTTTATACAAAATATAATGAAATATAATAATACATATATACACAGTTATTAATATTATGAAAAGTTTGGCAGAAAGTAATTTTGTATCTGTACGTCAAATTCAATTGAAAAATTAGGCCATAACTCGTAGAAGCTCTAAACTATGTCACAGTGCCTTCTTTATTTTAGTCAATACATCAACCTTAAGTTCAAATTCATGTCTAATTTCTTTATTCGGTATTTTGTCATTCAATATCGCATTAGCAAAGCCAAATAATGATTGAAATATTATACTGATTTTCTGACAAGTAATAAACTCTATTCAATTCAACCAGATACACCCAATCTGATTTTCACAGCCAGTAATTGATCTTTCAACTAAAATGAAACAGAATACTTGGTACCGATGGGCGTTGGATATAAATGGTATAAATAATGACTAGCTATAAATAAACGCAACAAGCTATCCCTTAGAAATCATGGTTTAATGTAATGAAAATGAGTCAGTCATGCATTGTTTGCGGACGGGCCACTGCGTGGTGGCTAGTTACCTTTACAAAATGGATATTGTGGAGGATTACGCCTGCGAGTGGTGTCTGGATGATAAAAATCATGTATTTTGTCGGTTGTCCTTCATGGGACAGATTTAATCAACAAATCTTTATATCTCTGCTATGCCTAATGAATTGAACTTCGAAGAACAATTGCATTGATAGATCGATTGTTTATTTTTTTATGTTTAATGAGTTGAAACTTTAAATTATCTAAAATTTGTTATATTTACTCATATAATTGCAAATTGACTTTGATTTAGTTGCACAAATAATCATAGTGTGGGTGGATTGCTTATTGATTTTTTTCTTTTATTGAATAGCATTTATAAGATATGCTTTAATCAAGTTAATGAAAACGATCTGAAAAAGTTCTGAACATCTGAAAACTTCGTTTCACGTTCAATATTTGATCATATACTGTATTATTTTTTTTATCAATTGTATTGAGTAATGATCTTTCGGAACGATAAACATTTTTCTTTTTAAATCTCATTCGAGAGAAAACTCCTTTCCACTTCATAAAAAGAGAAACAAACACAATTCTATTCCATATGTGATAACTAAATAAATCGATAATATACAAGGCCGGCTGACCTTTCAGTAATATCCTTTATTCTGATATGCGGACCCGATCTTCCGGAGGTATTATTGTGCACAAATTAATAGGGAGTTCGTGATGATCAATTTCCTTTATTATTTTTACTAAATAACATTTATTTATAATCAGAGACAGGATTGATATCAATAAATCATGAGAAAATATTGGTATAATTAATTACTTAGCAAAGAGTTGAAGCGATTTTTTTTCCATTAGAATCATTATTATCACATCACTAGAATGCAGGATGGGTCTTGGATACCTAAAGAATTCTCTTATACTTATATCTACCTGCTACATTTCCTGCTCTAATTGGTTATACCCAATAAATTATATTCTTTGTCACACCATTAAACCCTATTAACTTTGGCCCACCCACTATCACCACCTCGGATTACTGGAAGGAGCCCTTTTTTATAGATTGAGTGCATTACATGCGATATAAGTGTCCAAACGAGTGCAGTTTTGACTTTGTTATACAAGATGTAGATGTGTTTATTATTATTGTATTTCCACGCGCCACTTTCACAAATTGGATCATGAATTCGGTATTAATAAAGGTATGTAGAACTTTATCACCTTCCTTTGCAAGTATTTAGTGAAAGTTTCCTCGATATTCCTAATTCTAATGATCATCTGAATCTGACAAAGTTTCTAATGATCATCTGAATCTGACAGTTTCTAATGATCATCTGAATCTGACAAAGTTTCTAATGATCATCTGAATCTGACAGTTTCTAATGATCATCTGAATCTGACAAAGTTTCTAATGATCATCTGAATCTGACAAAGTTTCTAATGATCATCTGAATCTGACAAAGTTTCTAATGATCATCTGAATCTTGACGCCATTGAGATGTTTAACTTAGTGATCAGGACATTTTTAGATTCAAATATTTCAATGACATACATTCAAAGTTCAATATAAAAAAATGCTCTCGTTGACCGTTTAGACGAAGTCTACAATAACTAAGCCACCTCACAAGGAATGATGATTTTTATTTTTGAAATACTATAGAGCTTGTCCATTCTCCAATATTTTTCTTTTTTCTCCTACTCGGTGTCAATTATTCCATTTGTTTTTATTTCTATTTTCTCAACATTTGAACTATTATGTATTTTCTTTCTTTCTTTACATTGGCAGTGAATGTAGGCTTGAAAATGTACGTTTAAGTGAGTGCGTTTCGTTGAAAACAATATTTATACATATTTACTGTGTTTATAATTATATTGTTTACGTGTACAAAGATGTGGGCTGAAAACATCTGACATCATCACGTCTGGACCCGCTCTTTTATTGGTGGGAGTGTATCTCGACGGGAAGGATGTTCTGATATGAATCCATACCTTTTGATAACTTATCTCTTAAACGTATTTTCTTTTTCATGACGTTTTTATTATTCATATTTATTATTCGTATTTTCTTTTTCATGACTTTTCCATGTGTAATTTCATGATATTTCTTTACATAATATATCATTAACAATAAACATATTTATTATTTATTTATAACTTAAGAAAATAAAAAAAGTCATGCATGACTCGTTTTAAAAAGTCATGATTGTTGGTTTTATATTATTAAAATAATTAAACATTTTTATACTAAACTTTCAATAAATATTAGTTAAAGCTTTTCTCAGACAGAACTTTAAGCTACATAAATATTTATGAAAATCTAGTTAAATAAGCTGTTATATCCTATAGATGAAATATAAAAAATGTCAAGTATGAAATAAAACACAATCAAAAAATGCTACAAAATATTGGCATGTAAGATTTTTTGTTAAATATATCAATTATTGCATATTATGTACTTAAATAACAAATGTCGTAATTCGTTTAGTGTTGATAGGTGTAATAAAATTCTCTTCCCATGCAATGTCGTCAAAGAAACGAATAAACATCTATCGGCGATTTTATTGATAACATTTCAATTTTATTGCGAGCTTAGTAGCAGAAATTTTACGATACTAGGAAATACACACTGAATTTATTAGAACCCTACATACGTCAGAAAAGTAAAAGATTGAAATTTAACATAAAAGTTATTGATAACTCCAAGTTACTGATACCAGATCATTTGGCATTGTTGTGGCGAAGGGGCTTACGTGTTCTGATTATCCTGTAGACAAAGCTGTCAGGAAACATGTTTTACTAGCAGAGCCATCCAAGGTGGAAATGTCGCAGATGAAGATTCAGACCAAAATTATCTACAAATCGAAGTTGTCGACAGTGGACTAGGTGCTATAAAATACAATTGGAATATAAAAAAAATCAATCACTGTGGTAACTTTTAGATGTTTGATTGTCATGGAATCACTTACTTTCTAAGACTCGAGTGTGATATGTCAAGATAGCGTGTTTGCTAAATTGCAGTACCATGTTTACATTAAATCAATACACGGTAGGCACACAGACTTTCATATTTCGTGCTTCTACATTAAAAAGTATTGATGAATGTTGGTATATTAGTTATATTGAATCGGTTTGCAAATAAACTTAAAGGAATCTTAAATGTTTAAAAAAATATTTAGACCGAGGGGCATGACTGCGTGGTAACGCACTGGACTTCCGTGAGGAAGGTAGCCAGTTCGACTTCCGCGCTGTGCTACTCTTCTTGAATGATACAGGCATTTTTCTGTCTAGTGTTCGGGGGTATAATAATATCTATGACTTCGGCCATATATATTCTTTTTAAAAGAAAAAGAAAAAAAGGGACGATTTGAAAAAAAAGTGTAGATGATTTTGACGCGTTTACGGGAGAAGACTGGAAACGGTAAAAAAAATAAAGGGAATGTCTTTAGTGGAGATTTAGATCTAGAAGTGAACGAACCTGAGCTTATAGAAATGATCATCACATACGAAAGTAGAGATAGATGAAATTCACTAGAACTGTAGACAGAAACGTTTTCACAATGTCCAATAATTCAAAAAATATTTATTCCACCTATTTTTCCTCTGATAACGAGACAGATATATGTGTATCATATTTTCAGCTTATTATTGAGCAAACGCGATATAAATGTGTGCACTCAGAAAAATTGCTGAGTGTTGACATAAAAAAAATATATTTTTTTTTATTATTGAGGATGAATATGAGGTTTAAACTTATGTGTTAAGTAGGTTAAAAATATCACGCTTAGATGGTTTGGGCATGTTGAACAAATGCATGACGAAAGTCTAATTACACACATTTATAATGTACGCATAAGTATTACACACATTTATAATGTACGCATAAGTATTACACACATTTATAATGTACGCATAAGTATGCCTCGTGATGGACGATTGAGAAAAGTGTGGTTGAATCAAGATAATATGGTTTTTAAAGAAAGGTAAATTAGCCAGAAAACAGAAGAAATGTATAAGAAGATTGATAAATTTGGAGGAGGTGAAATAAGTGTGTTATGATATGAAAGTTTAGCGTTCTGGCCTCTCTATATACTCTCATAGGGGAATGATATATATTTAACAAAATAACAAGTACTTAATTAGTTATTTATAATATTTGATTTGAAAGAAGTATTATATAATCAGGCGTAGCATGCTTTGAGCAATGAACTTGTTATCGAATAATTAAGTAAATTGTGATCTTGTCATCCGATTTTTTTAAGTAAGCTGTGGTCTTGACATCAAATAATTTAATAAAAATTATTAGTTTCAAACTACTCTTTGTTAAAGGATAAGAATTCGAGTTAGATTTAGAGTAGTGGATATATTTTATAGAAACCCTGTGACGCGAGCTTCAGCCAGCGTATAAAGGAAGAGCGGGAGTGTGTGAATTCAGTGGAAGAGCGAGCAATGACCATCGCTTGAGTTGTTTGAGGGGTAAACAACTACGTATAACTCGTGCACTGTTCAGGAAGAAAAATACTAAGAAATGTGGGTTAAGAAAACAGATAAGAATTCAACGTAATAATATAAAATTTATTTAATTCATTTGTTCTACACTTAATCGTTCATTATTCTTCAATAAATTCGCATTAGTGATACGCACGTCTGGAGTAGTGTGATGGGGAGACAACATTCAGAGACACTATTATCTTCATTAACCTTTCCCTTCCTGTCCTAAAAAAATCCGCGCGTTCCGGTGCTGTGTATTCAATACACATCAATACACATGCAAAAATGAACGATTTAAAATCGTAAAAATAAGAATATTCATAGCCAATCGCTTAAATTAATTTAATTTGAAGTCGAAAGTGATAATAATTGAAATTTAATAGCTGAAAACATTAAACAAAATCGGCCGACGTTCACAAAACGGGCGAAGAGACCACCTCAAATGGATATCCGAGAGCTACTGAGACCTGATTCGGGACTCGGTCTTGCGAACTGAGATTCTATTCTTGCGTTCCCATATACCGAAATAGAGTGAGAGTGAGATGTGAATAGCGTCACTTCTCAACCATAGCGGTTTTTTTAGAATGAATATACCTACGTCATACACTGGCACACGTTTGATTGTATTGAATTTGTTCCCGATTTTCACAAAATATCTCTAATGTGGCCGATAAGTGCTAATAATTATTTTTTCATTCAATGCGTAAATATATTACGGAGGAATACCTAAAATCTAAATCCAGTATTTATTATATTTATGAAGATATTCAAGTTTTTAGAAGCAATGCGTACTAGTTACACATCACAGGGAAGGAAGGGTTAAGCTATTGGGCGTAGAACCAATGAAGTGGCGACAATCTCTTTGGCTTAGTTGATAAGACGCCTGTCTTACAACCTAATGGCATGGTCCTCTACTATGTCTGGTACTCTGTGCATTACCTGTTTCTATACTTCCCGGTATTAAACCATGTAAAATGCAGCATTTAAACAAGATAGGAGATATGATGAAGGTTCAAAGTGAGTTAAATGTTAGAAGTTTTTCTTTCGTTTAAATTGGTGAAGCAGATACACGTATATAGTATTAAAGTGTGTATCCAGTAGACAAAATTATATTTAGCTCCATTAATCGAGTCCATAATTTGGGCTTAGAACACCTGAAGTAGGCACGGAACTCGTTTGTGATCACTTACAATAGCAATACTATGCCAATAATACTCGTGAGTATAATATCTACCCTAATGGCAAAGTTCACATACTCGTATGAGTGTAAGAATAATTTACAGATGAACTTTTGTCAGATAGGGGCTCTTTCTTATTTTTTACGGTACTATCAAGAATCGAATCTGAAACTCTGAGGTGGAAGTCAAACATTTTACCAACTAGGTTACAAAGTCCGTCTATGTAAGAAATGAAAAGTTTCTTCCGTCGACACTTTTGGGAAACGCTTTAACGTATGTTAGACTCTTTGCGTACTCGTAATATTTTATTTCGCTTTCGTTGTACACGTATATAATAAAACCAGGTAGGTTTTTTTCCATGTGGAAATCTCTTCTTATCAATCAGAAAGATAATCAATACCCTTTCAATGAAAACTAGACTTATGCAAAAAGAAATTGTATCAACGGAAATCGAACCAGCAACGCCCGAGCTAGAAGACATGCGTCCTACAAACTAAGCAACAGATATTTGTTTCTTTGTTATATAATACTTCATAACGTTAAATATACTATAATTTTTATGTTTCATATGTGAAAAATAAGTGGAATTTAAATATAAATAACGCAAGATGTACAAAACTGTAAAACAAATATCCGTTACATTTTTATGTGTAAGTCAATTTTGTTCATTGTCTAAAAAAAATATCAATAACACGATGGAAAAATATCTGGAGAGGCAACGTAGTGTGTTACTCGATACAATTAATCATCTTGGATTGATTGGTTGGGGAAACGTGTAACATGATACCGTAAGTTAGAAAATACAATTAGGAGAGAAGGTTAAGAGGGTGGAAATAATTGAAGGAATCTTACAGTTCGTGGCTTAGTAGGTGATTATAAGAAGATAAATATTGTATTATTTTAACTGATAATTCATTATTTTAAGCGTAGAATATATGTAGTAATATGACAACATATGTCTTTTTAAGAATAGAATATATGTAGTAATATGAGATTATATGTCTTTTTAAGAGTAGAATATATGTAGTAATATGAGAACATATGTCTTTTTATAACTAAATTTCAAATAAAATATCAGAGTCGGGGCGAATAACCAATTATTAGAGTTTCATATTTTTGAACGATTTATAAAATTGACGGAAATTCAAACAAATATAAAATCCAAAGACCGAATCCACAAATTGACGATTCAAATATATAAAAAGAAATAATAATTATGACCTTCATGGTTTCTGATTCGATAGCCGATGATATCGTAAAATAATAGTCCGTCTGGTAACAATACTCATACGTGTTAGATACTCGTATATCTGAGTGTTGTTGCATCTTCACATGTGGTAGTGCGATGATGAACTGTGAACTCCGTGGTTACTACAATGGCTCTAAAAAGCTCGATTTACTAGGCCGAAAACAAACTTGTATCTTGGCTTCAAGTTTAAATATGTCCAACGCCTGTTTATATTTCTTAAAGAGCACCTGCACTAATGAATAAAAAAATAGTTGTCGGCCAAAACCTTTTCACCTGCCAAAAGTGGATTATTCAGTTTTTGGAAAAATCAAATTAAATGCGTTAATGACAGGTATTTCACCCTATAATGTGTTATTCTCGATCGATTGAAACGATTCTCTTTAATTTATAAAAATAATAAATTGAATTTTTAAAACTGTTCACGTTAATCCCTAATTATATAATTCCGTATCGTGTCATACACTATCACCTAATGCATTATCCTCAGCGCATGTATTTCTGCAATATTTATTCTGCTCCTTTAAGTCTTTTGCCCGTTTAACTTTGTTTCTTTTCACTGCATGCCGTTCGACATTTGTTGTAACTCTTCTATTAGCTGAGAAAATACTTCTTAAGTAGCGGATTTTTCAAATTGCTGAAATTTTTCATTGCCCAGCCCATGCATCGTATTTACTTTTACTTTCACACTTTTCAATTACCATGACTTTGGATGTCGCAAAATTAGTTTCGTACTTCTCATAAAATTTACTTATCAAATTCTGTAATTCGATTTTATTCTCCACTAACACTACCATGTCATAAGTATACAGCAATTCGCATACATTCCCATTCGACATTTGTATGCCACCCATTGAACTCTTCCTCAAACATAAATATATGTAAATATTAAACAAACAGAGTGACAACACATCCTTGCTTTACCACTTTTGAAATATTGAAACACTATGCCAAGGTACTGTTCACTCTAATACATGATGTACTGTCGGCATATAATGATGAAATATCACGTATTAATTTATATTCAACACCATGTTTCTAAAATATTTTCCAGCTTATCTTGCTTCTTCTTATGGGTCATATATTGCTTATTATCACGCGGTCATATGCTTTTTTCAAATCCAGAAACGTACAATTCACTTATTTTATTTGTTCCTAAATATGAAATTCCATAAATTGAATATTGACAGCATCATTATATGAATGTAGTACTTGAATAATTTCATTTATCGAGTTTCTTATTTAACTTTCTTTTAATTTTCTTTGAATTATAACTGTTAATATTGTTTGTTTCTTCTCTTTCTAATTTTTTATACTGAATAATTAACAGAAGTTTGAATTCAAAGAGCTGTTCACTTAATTTCATGAGGTTATCGTGGCTTCATTCATTCCAAGGACTCTCATTTTTTTAAACCAAGATACAATGACAAATAGAGGTGAACCACATGAAACAATATTAATTCAGTGATAATGTTCCAGATAATTATTTTAGACAACGCACCCATAGATTGTTCTATCAACGTACATGTCGAACCAACCTGCCTTTGGAAATGCCGGTAGGTAGAACAATCACACGTTTTAACTATGGGTGTCCTCATTTAGATATGTTCCATGTGTCGCTTAGCTATTTAAGGAAAAAATATCTTAAATTTAGTGCAATACTTGAATATTTTTAGTTTTTTTTGACATGCTATATTTTGTCATAATGTTTATTGTTACATATACATTTTTAATATTGTTTTTATCAAATAAGTCTTAAATTTTTTAATTGTTTTATTCGTTTATTTTTTTGTACTTGTTATATTTGGTCCTTGAACGAATTGGGGAAATCTGTAATCTGTAAGGGGCCTGAAAAAATAAAGTTTAATAAACAAATGAACCTCTAACCTAACCTATACGATATAATTACCATTCAATTTCATTATTATAACATAAATAAAAATCAAAACATTGATTTTATAAATAATCAAATATTGTAAAATTAGTAGTCTTATTTGATTAAAGTTGAATTTTTCCAAATTTTGATTTTGAGAGTACTGTGATTGTGTTTTTAGAATATAATCTGTATTATTAATGAATGTTGCCAATTTATCATGGTTCACTGACTAGGAACCTCCAAATTTGAGCAAACCGTCATTAAAAAGTTCTAAATGTTAATTTTCACTGCTTTGTTGATAATTTTTGTTTGCTGTCACTGTCCATTTGTTGTTAATAATGGTTTGACAAGTCGATATTGTCACTCAAGTGGTGGGAATAAATATATAAATCTAAAAAATGTTTTGATATTTACGTAATAAGTAACAAAGTACGAATAACTTAATAAATATTGATACGATACCACAAAGTAAAAGTTTTGATTATTATAAAAACATAAATACATTTATTTTTAAATACGATACCACAAAATAAAAGTATTGATTATTATAAAAACATAAATACATTTATTTTTCACTTCAAAACGAAGCATAAAAACATAAAATTTTCTCGAGTTTTTTTTTCTAATACCAAATAAAAAAATAGATTACGTGAAAGAAAAAGGGAATGAATACGATCATTCAGTTTACTTTTTGATCAATGAATCTCGGAACGATGTCCAATGGATTTGTATTCTGATTCCTTTGAAAACTTCTTTTCTTTTTCAGTGCAACGACTCCGCCTTTTATACTCGTATGTATCACATTTAAAGTCATTAGCCATGAGCTTTTATTGAAACGGAATAACGAAAGATTTTATTTTCAATGTAGTAAAAATGTGTTTTTTTATTTCAAAAGCATTTTCAGTGTATTTCCGTTCTTTCTTCCATATTTTTAAAGAAAATATCAAATTTTTTTAAATTTTGTTTAAAAACAGAAATATTCAAACCCCAATATTCTAGAGCTTTAACATAAACAATGTATATATTTAACGATATCTAGATATCGTAGAAAAGTTATGTAAATAAGACAAATGCCTCTTTAAATTGAAGATGGGTGTATTGAGATGGTTTAGACAACGTAGAAAGAAAAAGTGATGAAATATTTCATTGTTTTACTCTTTCGTTGTGTACAGTACAGCCTGATGGGTTTATTGCCATGTGACAATCTATTCCGACCAATCAGAAGGATATTAAAAAGACCTTAAGTGAAAATTAGACCGGAATCCTTTAAAAAAAATCTGGGTTACAGCAGGATTTGAACCCGCAACCTCCAGGCTGGGAGACAGGCGTCTTACCAGCTAGGCAACGGAGGTCGTTAAAAACAATTCACATAAACAACTAAATAGAGGGTCTGAGAGTTTAAGAAAACTTTGAAAAACGTAGCGCGATCAAATTAACCAAGTTTTAAAAGAGGGAAGAGTAAAACGCCTTTATACTAAAGTATCCATGACGAGGTGTATGAACGTGAAAGATGTGTGTCAGTATAGAATGAAGAGTAGATATACTATCGCTGTTTACCCCAATAGGAACATGATATGATGGTGAGTATGATGTCGATGATAAATCATGAGCTTTTGTTGAATTTTGATTTGCTTAACGTTTTGTTTTCAAGAAAAATGCGTATTTTAAATTCAAGAGAATTCTCAGTGTATTCCAGTGCATTGTTTCACATTTTAAATTCAAGAGAATTCTCAGTGTATTCAAGTGCTTTGTTTCACATTTTAAATTCAAGAGAATTCTCAGTGTATTCAAGTGCTTTGTTTCACATTTTAAATTCAAGATGATTCTCAGTGTATTCAAGTGCTTCGTTTCACATTTTAAATTCAAGAGAATTCTCAGTGTATTCAAGTGCTTTGTTTCACATTTTAAATTCAAGAGAATTCTCAGTGTGTTCAAGTGCTTTGTTTCATGTTTTAAATTCAAGAGAATTCTCAGTGTATTCAAGTGCTTTGTTTCACATTTTTCAAAAAAATGGCTAACGATCTTACAGTTTAGTCAAAGTACGAGGAAATATTCAATGACAGAGATTCTCAAGCTTAACCAATGCACATTTTTGGTGACACGAATTTGAATATTTCATTGCAATGGTGTAATAACATTACATCAAGTCTCAAAATAATGTTAAATTACTTTTTGTGAAAAAAATCCACCAACTACACAAGGCAGTGTAATTAGTTAAACTCTTAATGGCGAGACCATTTATTTTTCCCGAATCAATAACATTTAAATAATTTATCATTAACAACAATGGAATATTTCGATGTTTTTCGACACTATAAAATTGTCTGCATGAAACGATGTCTAGATTTTATACACTAAAATATATTTTAAAAACTACTTCTCATTATGGCTGCTTCAAATATTCCTTGCTCTCATTAATTCCTCGAACCATGCAAAATGCATATATTTATTACAAGATTGCTTCTGGATTTTTCTGGCCTATTTATTATTTATTACATTTTTCATAACAAACTGCAGTCTTCAAGCGAGTCTGCATAGTATCAGAGAGATAATTCTGAGCCAAAATGTGGACATAAACAACATAAATCAGCATGTAAAATAATATTTTATTAATTAATGACTATATTTATCTTACTTCTAATTAAAAGAGGTTTCGTTTTTAGAACCACCACCACTGTAGAAGCACATAGCCATTTAAAAAGGGTGGATAACAAGAGTTCTCTTAATGACAATACAAGAAAAAAACACCACAAAGACGTCAAAAAAGATGGATGAAAATCTGAGAGTCAATATCTTATGATAGTTAGTCCTGATGATAACTTACAACATATATAACTTACAAAAGGGCTAACTTTAGAGAAAATACGGATATTTAAAGGTACATCTTGGAGAATTCGGAACCACCATATCTAAAGGTTGAACAGCCACAGCCTGAGGCGGTGGGTGTAGCTAAGTTAAACTTTGCGAGTGTTTAACATTTTGGTATGGTATTAATAATTCCGAGAGGGACTTTATTTTATGGCCGAAACAGGTGGAGCCTTTGTACAATAGTTAAAGGCATAAACAAAGAGATACCAAACAACTTTGACGATTACTTTAACTTGTCGAGTTTCTTTGACGTGTTTTTGTCACAATGCTTATTTACTTCTGATATGTATTTATTTCTGTTCTCCTGATACTTACGGAAAAGTTTTCAAAAGCGTAGGCTGAAGCACTAAAGATCGTTTAATGATAATTTGTATTTTTTGAGGGGCAAATGATGTGTGTAAAACACAAAGAAAGGTTATTTCTGTCATTAGGTAAACGTGGTGGGTTTTAGTAAAATATTGTAATTTTTTACATATTTCGCTTTTACTTTGAACTAATTCGACATGAAACGGCGTAATGGTGTGTGTATTTATTATATTATTTTTTAAGTTAATTTCCATTCATTTAGCTATCTTAAAGTATTGTAATAAATAACATTGTTATTTTCCACTAATTACAATAATCTTCACGATACGTGTTTCTAACTCATATTTCGAGGCTGCCTTCAAAGAGAATCACAAAGAACATTTATATACTAATAAAGAGTCCCATAAAATAAAAACTTAAAAAATTGTATGTAACTTTCATTGTATACAGCACATCTTGGCGGGGTTTTTGCAATGTCTTAATTCCCTCCAATCAACCAGAAAATATTTAAGAAGTCTGAAATGAAAACCAGCCAAAAATATTTGAAAATCAACGGACTTCAAACCCACAAGCTGAGAGATAGAAGTTTTACCAACTAGACAACGGACATCAAACCCATAAGCTGGGAGATTGAACTTTTACCAACTAGACAATGACGATTGTCAGTCAGCATCCAAGGAACTCATTTAAAATCTAAAAAAAAAACGAAAGTACACTATTCACAACAGCTTATTTATTTTAATAACATATTTGGCGACCCTTATTTGATACCTTGGTAACAAGCAAGGGTTCACAATTAGTTAAAAAGTTTTTATTTATTTATTAATAAACGGTACAATACACCTTATAACATTAATTATTAAAAAAAACAATGAGTGCTTCACACATTACAAAAGACAGAATATACATACATAAAATAAACTATTTATTACACATACATAAAATAAACTATTTATAACAACTTCATTAAAAATACACACAAAGAAATAATCATAAAACACTAGATATACATGCAAAACACGTCATGTTCTCTAAAAAATGCAAAACCCCAACTATGCAATACAATACTACAATGCTATATGGCGCCGTTTAAACTCAGACAGCCTACTGTATCAAACTGGTCGTCATTTTAGACAAAATCATTCCCACAAAACTCAATATCTTAAGATGTCAATACATAACTTTCAAATTAAGTTAAAAATAATAAAACAGATGTAAATGGTCGATCACTGAGCAACAAATGGAAAATAAAACAGGTTTTCCAATATCGCTGACGTGAAACAATGAGTAAAATCCGGTAGGTTCATGTTTGATAAATGTAATGGGACATTAAACCGAGCTTTTTGACATGTACAGTTTATGCCGGTACAAAACACAGGGGTATTTAAAAAAAGTTTTATATCCAAAATTTGAACAAAAACCGATGAGGTGGAAAAAAGCACCCTGAGAAGATGAGGGAACGTTGAAAAAATAAAAGTATCGAAAGGCTGACTAAAAAAATGGAGTGAAAACTTGACGAGTCGTGGTAAAATTTTCGATGAATATTATGTATCGTTTGTTTTATAAAGGAACATTAATAGGACGTTAACAACAAAGAAATTGAAATAACAAAATGTGACAGCATACAACCTTCGTGGCTTTATTGGTAAGACGCCTGTATTTATGAGGTTACGAATCTAATTTCCGTTGAAACCCAGTTTAAAAAAAAAAGGAAAAAGGATTTCAGTATGGTTTTCACTTAAGGCATTCGTAACATCTTTCAGGTGAGTTAGAAGACATTGCCACCTGGAAATAATCCTGTCAATCTGGACTGTATTCAATGAAAGTGTAATATGATGACACTTACCTTACAATTACAATTTCAGATGTCGACCACTTGCATATTGGTAAGAACACAAAAAAAGGGGTTAAATCAATGTATTTTATTACACTCGTTGTATGTTATACAGTGTCATCTGACGGGTTTAATGCCATGCGGCAATCTGTTCAGATCAACCAGAAAAATGTTTGAGAGGCTTGCAGGGAAAAGCCAGTCCGGAAACCTTTTTTAAAAAAGATCTGGGTTGGGGTTTCGATTCCTGTTGGTGACATGAACATGTGCAATTTTTTTCTATATGGTTACATTCAGATATGTTACTATCAATTTTTTTTTCAAATATTTCATGCATCTATTATTTTCTCACATTTAAAGCTTAGTAGAAAGACGACGCACAAGAGGAACAATCTTAATGCGTTTGACTGACCAAGTGAGAGATGCAACTGAACTACCCTTAACAGTTGCCTTTCGAACCGCGGAGTGCAGGGATAGATATGGATGAGTCGTTAATAGATAGCATGGAAGTCACAATGCTCCATCACGCTACATGACACGATGGATACATGATTTAGTTAAATAAGCCCGTTTATTCTCCTTTTTATTTTGCATGGTACCCATAAAAATATTCGAATTTCAGAGAACCGCTGAAGTAAGCACTTTAATCATTGCACGTGTTGCTTATGTTGCAAGTACGTGTTGCTTATGTTGCACTATCACACTTGAAGAGACAACCTTATAGTTCGTACATATATTGTAATATTTGCAAACTTCTAACTCGTACATTTATTGTAACTTGACGAACTTTTATCAAACTGGGGCATTTTTTTAGTACTAACGGGAGACACACCCAGAGCACCCCGGCGGAAGTCATGCGTCTAACGAACTAAATCAGGGAGTCCCCTTAAAACGATAGATAGAGGTTCTTAAAAGTCGCTTTATGACCGATATACTCGTATATGATATAGTTATTTTTTTCATGAATCTTAGAAAATACATTTGTTTCACTTTTTAGTGTCATGTTTATAAATTATGAATAAAATAAATTAAATTCTCAAGATTAAAAAAGCGTTAAATCAAGTTCAACATAATAAACAATCAAGTTGATTTCAATAATTGTCCTCTGTTTAATATGTTTGGCGTTCAAAAACCACCCTTTTGACGCCTATCTACTCCCCTCCCCCACTCTTGTATCTATTACATTTAGAATATTTTTTTAGACACAATTAAGTTCAACTTCATCTGACGAGGAAGACGTGGGTCTTTGAAACCAGCAGTGAACTCAAATAAATCAGTGCTAAATATAAAATAAAAAATAAGTGTTTCAAGATAGATAGAGCTTCCTTTATTAAAAGTTCTTTTATTGTATAAATGATAGATAGATGGTCCTGTAAGTTCCTTTTAAAACTATGGATAGAGATTACTAAAAATCCCTTTAAAACTTAAGGTAGATTATACTTTTATCTCGGGTCCCTAAAAAGTCACTTGCAAAACGACAGATAGATGTTATCTCTATCTAAAGTCTTTAAAAACGACAGATAGAAGTTCCAACAAGTTTTTTTAAATCGATACCTAGATACTTCATTTTACTTTAATTTTAAATGGAAATAATACTTCATAACGAGTATATGTAATATACGCGAACTCAGAAAATAGGTTAGTATATATAACGAGTATACTCGTATATACCATATATACCTGCCATCGTGGCAAATAAACACGGACGTCAGGTCCAGCATTAGGTTTATATCATGTATTTCGTGACATGTGTAATCGTGTTTTTAACTGCATTCACGTGATATATGAAATGTACCAGCTTGACAATGAGTTTCATCACCACCGTAAAAGCTTTTGACTGTATTAAAAACAAAATGAATAATTATATGGGAGGTTGGTGGTTTTGTTAACGTGGGTTAAGTGCCCTGAACCTGTGTTTGAGTAGTGAAACCTTTTTGTAAATACTATGCTTTTATAGCGATTTATCTCGACTTGTATATAATATGGTTGTCAGTCAATTAGCATTTTCCACTCATCAACTTAATTATGAAAAAAAATTCAAATGACGATTATTCTTCATATAGTTTATTAAATTAAGACAACTTAGTGATTGAATAACTTATTTGAGAGATTAAACAGTTTTTTAAATCTATTGAAGATTTAAGTAAAAAAACATAAAATAGAAGTTATTTAATTACATTAATTCATCAAAATTGTTTTAAGAAAACTAATGGAGAAAAAATCGGATAAGAAACGAAAGCAAAGGATTAAGAAAAAGAGTCAAGAACGGGTTTATTTGTTATTTTTATTTTACTAATTTTATAAATCTGCGTAAAGAATATGAATTTCAGTTGGTATCTCGTTGAAGCATATCTGGTTTACCGATTTACCTATCGTACTTTATTCAGATCCGATTTACAAATCGCCTTTGCATGTAGTTGACCTGGAATAGTTGATATAAAAGAATGTGATGGTCTCGGAAGGAAATAAAATTGAAATTCTTCCAGCAAAAATTTACTATCGATCAAGTTCAAATAACTTAATAAATTGTAAAGAATTTTATGTTAATAGAGAAGATTGATAACTTCATGGCTATCGGCAAGTGAAATCATTTTATGTCTATGAGGTTACTCTCCAGGATTCATTTGATTGTTAGTTATATGAGTTCCATAAGCGAGATGAAATCTATTTTGAACGCTTTCAATTCTATTGATATGAACATTATAAAAAGGATTCCAAACACATAACGCAAATTCAAGGTTACTACGAACATACGATTTGAAAAGGTTTTTTAAGGAATCCATTTTATAGAATTTGTGTGACTCGCAAAATAAATCGTAAAGTTTGGAAGTTTGAAATCAACGTGTTGCTTGGAAATTTTTTGTCCTAAGTTTTTTACCTCAGTTTATTTTTAACTTTAGGTCTCTTACCTTAGATTACTTTTTACCACCTACTTCTTAGATTACTTTAAGTCCACCTAAATGTCTGCCCTCAGATTACTTTTAACCACCTTAGTCTCAGATTACTTTAACCACCTAAGTCTCAGATGACTTTTAGTCCAACTAAGTTTCTGACCTCCGATTACTTTTAGCCTCCTAAGTCTCAGATTACTTTTAGTTCATCGAAATTTCTTACCTCAGATTACTTTTAACCACCCGAGTCTCACATCATTTTTTGTCCATCGAAGTCGCTAACTTCAGATTATTTTTAACCCCACTAAGTCTCAGACTATTTTTAACCCCCTAAGTCTAAGATTATTTTTAACCACCTAAGTCTCAAATTACTTTAAGCCCACTAATGTATCTAGTCTCAGATTATTATAATCTTAGACAATTTAATATGACTAGGATAAGAGGTGTAAAAACAATCGTTAATTCCAAAACAATAGGAAGTAATCCCGGTGATAACCTAACCCAAGTTGTAGAAAAGAGTTGAACATCCATGTTCTGGAACGCCAAAAAAATGAGTTTAAGTGAAATCATTGAAATATACGTGACTTTGATTAAGATATATTTGAAATTCAACAATACTTACAATAACTTAAAAAAAATCATGTTTTTTGGTGTTTTTCTCTAGTAGGTACATGAAAAACATTTTTATGAATTGTCCCCAATATGACAAGTGAATCTGTTGTGCGTCGTATCGAACTCTTTGGGTATATTTGAACTACTATGAAATATAAAAGCCAAGTTAACTTGGCTTTTATATTTCATAAAACCACACAAAAAATGATGTAACAAGCATTAGAGGTTTTTCACTTGCCTTGACTTATTTATTTATTTAACACTTTTATTGCAATACAATCTGGCGGGATTATTGCCAGGCGGCAATCTCTTCCAACCAACCAGACAAAAGTAAATGAAGCAAGTTACGTGGTCGCATAAATCATTTAAATGATTATCCATCCTCACGAAATCCATTAACATATACGTGAGAACATGCCCACGAACCCCACAAAGACGGACAATCACCCGAACATTATTTTTCATATAAAGTGAGATGTCATCAATCAAAAGGAAAGGAAAGGATGGTGAAGAGGAAAGGAAAAGAAAAATCAGGAATGAAACACGTTATTTTACTGACTAGAAATTACGAGTTTTTTCAGTCGCTTCTTAAAGCATGCCAAAGACGGAGCGAGTCTTATATTGGTTTGTAACTGATTCCAGAGTCTCACTGCATGGACAGTAAAGGACGACGTAAAGAAAGAGGAGCGATGAACTGGAAAGGCCAATAAACAATCTCTGTTTGAGTGTAGCGCTAATCCAGGATTGGAAAGACGCTGAAAATTTTCGGCGAGATAAGAGGGTGTGGCGGGACAGTTAAGGATATTAAACAATAAAGACAGTATGTGAATTTGGCGTCTATTTCTAAAATTCAACCATTTCAATGCCTTCTGGTACTATGGATATAAAAAATACTTCGGGCTTTACCTAGAGAAGTGGTTGAATCATGTTCACAATAGGTGACTTGAAAAATAATTATTGACTTTACCTAGTATCTGTGCTGTACGAAAATAATTATTTTATTGATTGAAGAATTAAGGATTTAAAAAAAAAATAAAGTTACAGATGCTGAATTATTTCAACGATGAAGAAAGGGGCGCCATTTATGCACAGATGGGATGCCCATGTCAGGACATGTGTCACTTCAAACCTGTTTCGTCTTTCCAACGAGTATACGTAGGCCATGACAGAGGCAGTTTTCTAAAAGGTTGTGTGCTGCACGCTATTTATAACCTACATAGGTTACAAACAAGGAATAAATTATCATACTTTTTACTATTTCTTCTCTCGGACTCAAATAGAAATATTAAATTTATCGTTTACTCTTTGTTTTATTTAAAAAAAATTAAATATTGTTATACCAAACAAGAAGTGTGTGAGTGTGGACAGGAAACTGCAGTAATGTGTGATACAAGAATGCCCATGAAGCTGAAAGGAAAAATACAAAAGTGTCATAACACTAGTGCTGTTGTGTAGAGCCGAGTACTGGTCAATAACTAAATCCCAAGAAATTAGATGCCATCTTACCAAAATGTGCATACTTTGATAGATTTCAAGAGTGAACAAGAAAGACAAAATAAGAACTGAGTATGTGAAAGGTACTCTGTAAGATGCTCGATGAAATTGAGAGAGGGTATGATTCGATGGTGCTATGTGAGAAACCATACATTGGAATGGACATACCTGGAAATTTATGAAGAGGTCATCCAAAACCGCGATTGAAGGATATCTTCATTCAAAATATGAATGATCTGAAATTGACTTTTAATAATAAAGCCTTGTATCCAAGGCTCTATCGAGCGTGATAAAAAAATATGAAAATGCGAGGATCATGAACACCTAATGTTTTTGCTTTTAAAACACTTAAACATAATAAAAAATTAATAAAACATGAAAATCTAATTTCAGACCTGCTTTTTTTAAATCTGACTTTATAAACTGTTATGTGTGGCGTGGCAAAAAAAGGGACGAAAGTAATATAAGTGCAGTAGAAATGAGAGTGTTGCGTAAAACATGGGGGAAAACAATGTAACATAGAATGATGCTGGTTGAAAGAAGATATAATAGAAGGTTTTCTAGGTTTAGAAAATGGATCAAATTCTAAGAAAAAGAAAGAGTGAAAAGCCTTTTTAATAGAGTTTGCATGAAGATGTGTGTGAACGTGACAGAAGGTACATGGATATTTCATGTCAGGATATAATGAAATATATATCTGAATTATGTACCAATCCTTATAGGAACATGATGTATTGTGATGGTGATGAAAATAAATCGTGTAGGTTATAATAAAATAAAGAAATACTTCTTTCTTTGAGCCTGTCATAAAAAAATAAAAGACGTGTGTAAGCACAAAGTAACATTTCCCGCCTCGCCTGCAGCCACTTTAACTTTTTTGTTTATTTTTATGGGATTTTTACGCCTCATTTCCATTTCGTCCGTTCATGCAAAACAACAACGAAATTTTATTTAAATGTTAATGTTTAACTTGTGGAGGTCACCTTTGCTATTTAACATAAAAGAGAGAATACTAATATAATATTTCATTAACTGTCATCTACAGTGCTGTGCAAATTATTTAACACTCCGTTTTATATGAAGGACTTGGAAAAGTATATGACAGCGTGATAAGTGGAATGCTATGGAAAATTGTTAATTAAATAGTGTAGAATATAAATATAATACGTAACATTGCCGAAAATAGAGCATTTATTTGAGTGAACTGTGCCTTGACACAAAAACAACTCTATGTAAAACTCTTTAAAAAGTTACTTAATGCGGCTTGTAATAAAAAGGTTTGAAAATGAACATGCCAAAGGCATCGTTTACGATTATCCGTGAAAAGAAAGTACAGACAAAAGTACCCCTTGGCATAAATAACGAAATTGTTGAACGAGTCCAATAATATGAACATCTCGGATGCTGACTGAATAATCAATGGGACCAGTCTCAAGGTACCACTCTTGAAAATTAAGCCTCCTTGTCATAAAAAAATTGGGTTTGATATGTCAAGGCCGTGTGTTTTGCTAAAGTGCAACAACTTGTATAAATGCATAAGCATCTTACATTCACAAAATTGCTGACAATTACATATACTCAATCACGAGGAATAGATAGCATATCCCATCGTATTTATGAATCTGTTAAAATAAAATGTTATACCTACATACGATCACATTATTTTCCTGTTGAGGTAGGTAGAAAGGATAGAGCGCTTAGTTTTCCTACCCCTTCCTTCGCCTCACATATATCCATAGATCTTCTCATACAGTTCTTTCTATTCTTTTACGCCTTACTTTTCCTTCTTTCAAAATTTCAGTCATTTGGTTCAACCATAATTCTCTCGGTCTTCTTCTTCCGCGACTCCCATTTACATAATTCACGACACAACAGTGTGTTTTATACAACGTTAAAACAATAACATACAACACAAGTTGTTGTCAGTGTTGTAGCCTCTTCGCGTGCAGAATATTATTGATGATGGGAACGAATGAATAAAGAAATACTAAAAAATATATATAGTGCAAATACGTGATAAAAAAAAGACCGAAGGAAATATGAATACTTCAAGTATATGATATTTTGAAAGAAGGAGAAGTAAAAAGTCAGAGAAATCGTAGGGGCTGTAGGACATTGTGTATTAATAAAAAAGAGGCGTAAAATATGTCTCACGATAGGAAAGTCTGGCGCCATATCCTCTCTGCCTACAACGACAGGGAGATTACGCGATGGTATGTATATAACATATGTATAAAGCTAAGAGTTCAAAGTCTTAATAAATATTTCTGTATAGTAAGTTCATCATGTATGTTGAATGCATTATTAATTTACACATGGTAAACCGGTGTCCTTTAAGTCTGCAGATTTGCCAGGATTAGCGAATGCGGTTTTTGACCACAAAGCAACATGTTCATGACAGGGATCCTGCATGAAGAATCATGCTTAGTTGAAAGCAGACATGAATAACATGAACTCTTTAAAAAGGGGAGGAAACAAAGTTTTATGAATGATTGAAATTAATTAAAATAAAAATTCCGTTAATTTATAGAACGGTTTATACACATAACCCTAAAAGATATTCCTGCAATTCAGAATAGCATATATGGACTTCACAACCTTTTTTATACTTGTTTTGTTCCAACCATTATTTTGTGTTCATAATGTAGTTAGTGGAGAGTCTTTGGACCTATTTGATTTGCTGACTTCCTTTCTAGTCCCCTTCTTCTTCTCTGTCTCCCACATACTTGATGTTAGTATTCATACTAATCATTTGTATATTTTTTTTGGTTTTTATAACATAATTATTTATTGAATGCTTTATATCGTGAGAATGATATGTAGAACAAAACGAAATGCAAAAAGTAAAATAAATCATAGGAGTTGTATGAAAACGTGTATAGATATACCGAAGGCAAAGGATGATAAAAAAAAAGGCTGGGATTCAGTCCTCTCTGACCACCTCGACATAAAAATGGCTAGGTGGTGTGTATTATATTGAGCTCTCATTATATTTTATAGCGTTTTACTTTGTAAACACGCGTTATAAGCTGTATTAACATGTATAAATGTATATAATAATCAAGATGATATTTGTAGCCTGTTTAGTAAGACGACTGCCTGTCTTCCAACATGGGGGATCGCTGATTCGATTTCCGTTGATCCAGTGTTTTAAAATGGGTTCCAGTCTGGTCTTTCTTTAAGATTTCTTTAAAATCTTGCTGATTACCACATGACAATAATATTTCATGAGGTTGATATATATATAACGAAAGTATATTATAACACAATAATACAGTTAACACAATTCATTTTTAAGCCCCATTACGGCATATCCCTTTTGGGTAGGCAGATATTGAAGATTTCCAGACTATTAAATACACGCACAGAACTTTAGCCTCATGAGCACTCTTATTCATTTGTATTTTCTATGATGCCTTTTATTCATATGAAATGCCTCTTAATATTTGTCTTTCAGTTTTTCTTTTCCATACAATTAATTTATTTTCGGCATAAATATTTGTTTTTTAAGTTGTAACTACCATTTTTTATTCATGTATTCGATCCATCTAAATATTTTTATCTAAATTTTACTAACAAAATTACTTTAAAAAAAAATATCGTTTTTTTTTCATCACTCATAACTCTTTCAAACATCACAATATTAAACATTCTACGTATATTAACCTCATTTATTCTGCTCTTATGAATAATTCCACAAATGTATTCCTAACACATTCCTTGACACCACTAATATTCTCTCTTCATTCAAACAATCTTATTGTTACTGGAAACAAGGATGAGGGGGACCAGAAATAGGCATTTTCAATATTAAGGGATGTTTTTAGAGACTCTAAAGTTTATCTTCAAAATTCATATCAAATATCATTTAACACAAGAACTGTCACAACTGTTGTCCATCAAGTGAAACAATTATCCCCTGGGCACATAATTTTCGTATTATGTAGTCACTTACAGAAATGGATAAAAACAGGTCGATGTTTATTTTCAGCCTAGTACTCTAGGATTTAATAACCTCATGATTTTGACATACTCGTATATTACGTCGAAAAATTTCTGGGCGAATTTTCGATGTCAAAAGTTTAGTGAATACCTGGATGGGTAAACTTTCTTTCCGAATTTCCGACCATGAAAATATATTTATGGCAACTTGATACGATTCTGACATTCAATTTTATTTACAATATTAATTTATTCGCGCTGAAATGTACTTACTACTAACATTTTATATATGGTCAATGTAGACCTACTAATAATGATAAATTGATACCTTATATAGCTTTTTAGACATTCTAACTCGGGAATTATACCCATTCTTATTGATAAATAAAAAACAAGTTAAGTATAAGAATAGGAAGGTGGTGGCTGTGGTGATTAGATAGGGTATATTTATATATTTTTCTACACATATATGCATATGTGTAGAAAAATATATTTCCTAAGAAGACCGCTGAAAAATTGATCAATCAATATCCCAAAGTATTTAAATGCAATCAATCAATTGAATTATAGCTATAAAAAATATAGCTTATTGATAGCGTTATAGTCGTTGTTGGGTCTTGTAGTCGAGGATCCCCTCGCTATCCCAATATCAATTTAGTTAGAACGCGAAGCTGTGCCGTGGTTTTTTTTTCTTCTTTTTAAGTGAGTGATCCGTTGCATACTAGTCAATTTACCGGCTACACCACTGTAAAGAACCCAATGGCACACCGATTAAGACGATTCGAAAACTAGGCGGTAAAAATATCTTTTTAATTATTCGAAGGTAGTAAGTAGTAGCACCTCATTATTTTTTAGCCGGCGACCTTGCACGCAGAAGTCCCAGTGCCTTAACAATGAATTTGAACTGTAACGTCTAAAATATTGGTCTAAATTAACTGTAAGTAAAAAAAAGTATTGTAAAAACCTTGCCTGAAAACCAGATTGGAACCAACTGAGCACCAACGGGAATTTAACCCGCAATCCCCAGGCTGGAAGACAGACATTCGACCAATTAGGCTACGGGTGTTATCAAGGTTCGATTATATAATATATTAGATTCAAGTGGTAAAAATTGTTACATAGCTTTTTAAGTCACAGTCAACATTTTATTAATTAATTTAAAGAAGAAAAAACAGTGTTTGTATTAGAAATAAAAAATAACTGTACTAAAATCTAAGGGTTGTTTTAAAATAACGTCTTTTGTACAAAACCAATCCTTTGCCAGCAATAGAATCATTTTCTTAAAATAACTTGAAAGAAAAATGTTATTAAAATTCCAAATAAGAGAAAAATCAATTATTTAAGTTCAAACGATGGTAAAGACCCTGATATGAAATGTTCTGTAAATCTTTTTTTTAATAATAACGTTGCCTTTGAAAAAACAAACACAGTTTTTATTTTTTAATTCACAGTCAAATTTGCTTCAGGCGATACAGACAGCGCCGACTGGTGGAATTTTCTCAAAGCTTCACTCACACACCTGTTCCGGAAGTACCTATTTCGTTTTAGCGGGGCGGAAATCAATATATATAGCTTGGTCTCTAACGGTATAGAGCGAGAGGCACGACAACAAAAAACTATCACTTTATTTGTATCGTATAACAAAACGGCCGGAAGATTTATAACTTTTTTATGAATGCTTAAATTTTGTTGACTTAACACATATTTTAATACAGTTTTAGGCGCCATCGTGCTTAGTGACGGTGAAACGTTGAATTAATACCGAAAAAAAAATTGTTAGTTTTAATGTTCCTTATTTATTGACACTTTATTTTATTGTATAATAATCAAGATGGCTTATTTACAGGTAGTATCCAACCAACGAGACAAAAGTAAATAATGGAAAGAGATATATGCTAGAAATAAATTATTGAAAAAATGAGCTATGTTGAAACGGAAATATTTCGGATGTTTTTTTGTGTGTATACGAGTAAGTCGTGTTAATTATAATAATGATTAATCAAATATATCTGAAATGCTCTGATATTAATTCGGAATGAAACAAAATGTTAAATCTATTGTAAAAACAATTGTCTTACAAACAGCACATTACTGTGGATAATAATATAGACAATTCTGATTTGTAATTAATGATGCACGCGATGTAATAATACAATTATAAAAATTAAATCGCATACTTTTATACACTTACTGATAAAGTGTTGCCTAAATAATAGTCGTCATAATATTATAGTTTTGACATTCAGCTGTCAGTTTATGTTTCGGGGCCGTATTGTGTTTAAATAAGGATTTTGTTTGGAAAATTGATGTAAAATGGGTTCATGGGAGTAGTAAGTAAATTACTCCTTGAATATTGTATGTATAATCAGAGTTGTATTATCATACAATACAATTCGGAAATGTTATAATAATAATTCAAACACTGAACACATCATGGGATAATCGTCAAGTATCTTGGATACTTTTGTAACACGTAGATTTTGTAGTTATGCATTTTTTAAATCTACAATTTAATTTCAATATTTTAACTATTTTTATTGATCGAATCGACTGTAATTTCCATTCTATCTGCAAACATATAATCATCAAATTAAACTATTTATACTAAAACAAATGAGATAACTAGCTCAATCAATGGTTGGTGGGAAGAAGTTGTCGGCAGATTACTTTTAAAACGAAGTTTTCAATAAATGTCTTCAAAAAGGACACAACAATTGACTATGATTTCTAAGACAGCTTCTAGCACCATTAAACTATTAAATAGTTTATAATTTAACAGTTTCACTTCGTATAATATACGTATTGTCTCTTCCAAATACCCCCTTAGAAGTCATCACCAACCAACACTAAGAGTTTTTCCAAACACGTTTCATCAACATATTATAGTATTTAGTTGATATTAAATCATATTGAATTGTTACCTATGGATCTTCACAAAGCGAAACGCGTCAGCTGTTTTCAATCAAGTGAAAAGAGATCACGTTTTTTATTGTTCTTCCTTAAATAAAAAATAATCAATTTGATTATTTTAAAATGCATTAGCCGTTCTTTCTACATTTTCAATAGGGAAATCTTCCACTCCATATCCTTGTATTATATTGTATTACACATTTTGTTGTATACAGTATAACGTAATGGGTTTATTGAGATGTGGCAGTCTCTTTCAATCAACCAAAAAGGTGTTTAACAAGCCTTTAATACAAACCAGACTGGTACCTTTGTTTAAAAATAACTGTATATCATAAACGGGAATCGTACCCGCTATCTCCAGGTAGGAAAGCAGGTCATACCAAATGGGCCGCAAAGATCCTCCCATCCTTTAAATGATCATTCCTTGGGTTAAGTATTAATATTAATGTATACATGGCTGCGCGGTAATGCACTGAATTTCCGTGCGGAAGGTCGTCAGTTCGAACACCGCGCTGTGCTACTCCCTTCGAATAACGCTGGCATTTTTTCCGCCTAGTATTCGAGAGTATAAGGATATTTATGACTTTGGTCATATCTATTCTTTCAAAATGAGGGGAAAAACATGCCGTTGTGCTCCGATCATCTCACTTCAGTGTGCCATCGAATCCAGTACAGCGGTGTGACTGGTGAGTTTGCTGGTGTGCCACGGCTCATTCACTTATAAAAAACTCCACGTCGCAGCTTTCCAACTGAATTAACGTTGGAATGGCGAGGGTATCTTCAACTACGATGTCCAGCAATGATGATGATGACTGTCGAAAGATGAATGAAATCGATACTCATGTGAGATTGAATGAAATCGATACTCATGTGCTCACAGAATGAAATCGATACTCATGTGAGATTTATGTAGTTAATCCTAACATACTTTAAGATTTGATGAAACGGTGAAAATAACATTTTGATACCTATAAATTTTTTTTCATTAAATATGTTTCTTTCGTAATAACCGTCAATTGTTATACTCGTGTTAAAAGTGATGCTTAAATTTATGAAAGTTTAAACATCTTTTGTTAAAAGCTCAAAATCATCCCATTAATTTGCTTTTAGATCATTTGAAAAAAATATACAAATCTACATTTTTCCATTATTTATAATGTTTCCTTCTTCGTTGAATAATAAAGGTAAACGTGCACTTTCATTAAAATTTATTTCAACCTTTCTCAACGGAATGTGCTGCGCTTTCCATAAAGATGCAAATGGATTGAATCTGTACTTATATATTCTTAGAAAAAGCACTCGAAATCTTTTGGTCTTCATATTTTCTTTAAAATATGCTACTGCTAATGTAACGAGAATTTAAAAAGGAGCAAAACTCTTGATATTTTTTTTGATGATGATTTTTTAGTTTTTGGTATTATGAAACTACCCAATGGTTCCTAGATGAGTTGTCGTGTAAGGCATAAACGTTTTTAATTTTCATTTGAGATCTTTCAGACTCTTCTCAATGCGTAGTTCCTCAATAGGACTATGAATTATCAACATTTCAATAAAGTCAAGAATCACTGAAGGCCCTCTTGATTTTTTTTACTAGCCCTATTTTTATAGATTTAAGTCTTGTTTTTCAAATAATGTCGTTGAAGAAATTGCAAAATAGGAATAAGCTAACACGATTCGACTATAAGCTGAAATAAGATACTTTTGTAATTATTTGTTAACCCCTTCATTTTTTTTATTCGAGTGATTTTCACTAGTCCATCCATTTTAGTATTTTTAGTAAAAAAAATAGTATGTGTAGAATAAGACAGAGCATGCATGAAATTCAATGTTATTGCAAGAATTTCTGTTTAATTTAAAGCACTGATTTATTCAGTAACAATGTATTTTCACTCTATGTAAAATATCTAAATTTTTCGATTTATTTTTTTAAATTTACACCGATGATCTGCGTGGTCTAGTTCAGTGCTTCCCAAATTGGGGGGCGCGGCCCCTGCCCTCGCGACCCCCACGAGAAAATATTCAGTACAAAGTACAAATATTCACTCTTGAATATTTTTCCACATAACATATTTAGGAAATGTATATATTTAGCAGTTAAAACATGCGATCTCATCTATCGCATTAAATTGTTTCATGTGAGTATAGTTTATATTTTTTAAAAAAGTTTTTAAGCAAATTCCTATAATTTTGTGTTGAATATAAATATGTGTATTTTAATTGTTATAATTATTGCCAAGTAAATCTTCAACTATAAAAAAATGTTTTTGGGGGGGGGGGGAATTAATTACTTCAGATTTAGGGGGCCGTTACATGAAAGTAATTGGGAAGCACTGGTCTAGTTGGTATAACTCTTGACTTACGACCAAGAGTTTCGTATTTGATTCCCGTTGGTATCCAAAATAAATGGTGAAGAATCGCAAGCTTCGTGTCTACTTTAGTACTTCCCATGCCCGGAGGATAGATTATTGGGTCAAAAGGTATGAATTTGAACGAAGAAAAATTTACTGTTAAATTTGTAAGATTTTTCAACTTTCCCATTAAGGAGATCTTGTTCAGTCATATTATTTTTTTTAAATAGACCTCTGTCATTTTCTCTCATCCATTGCTCGCCGTCATACTGATTCTGATTAATGGCTTTGCTTCTAATGAGATTGATATTTCCTCGCTAAATACTTCCTTTAAATATTTTAAAAGCAATAAATTTATATTTTTCTCTCTTTCTCTCATCTTTTTCAAAAAATGTATATTTTAGGAAATTCTTTTTGTGAATATTTGAACACGAAAATGGATAAAAATATTTTTATTCAATTCAATTTTAGCTACTTAAAATATCAAACGAATTATATATTTAACAAACTTTTATTCTCAAAATACGACTTTGAACATTTTGATTGTATTAAATGAGTATATTTGTACGTCAATTATAAAGTTCTTGACATCAAATAACGTATTAAAAAATTATTGTATATGAAATCAGTTGTTTATTGTTATTGAATTATACCATTTATGGAATATAAACGTGTATTTTAAAATAAATATTATGGAATATAAACGTGTATTTTAAAAGAAATATTATAGATTATAAACGTGTATTTTGAAAGATTACTAAAGAAAATATTCTAACAATTACCTCGCCTTAAAATACGATGCAAAAAATATGTGTATAAGTCAGATACGAACCACAGCTTTGTCTATCCGAAAAGCTAAACTATTTAACTAAAATAGCCTTTTCAACCTTTTCATCAATGAATATTACAAAAAATATCAGTATCACTAGCAAAAAAATATCTTGCATACAAAAAAAAAGTCAAGACTATATACTTAAAAAAGTTATTATTGATTTTTTTGAAGTTCTTTAAAAACTAACAAAATGATAAATACTCGTATAATATTAGTAAATGCGTTTAACAATATTATAAACAATGTTTTTGTTTTTGACAGAATTACTTTAATATCTGATCCTTTTGTATTTTACTCAAATTTCAATGTTGAGTAGGCTTCATATCGAGTTTCTTGTCGTATTTGTTTTTAAAGTACAGTATTGAAGAAAGTCACAGGATTCAACTATATAATATATACTGATTTCACATACAAGTAGTACGTCAAACAATATGACATTAAAATATATTTGCTATTTCTGAAATGTCTTCCAAATATTTCCAT
Organism: Odontocerum albicorne; assembly: GCA_949825065.1. NCBI lineage: Eukaryota > Metazoa > Arthropoda > Insecta > Trichoptera > Odontoceridae > Odontocerum > Odontocerum albicorne. Next base: position 37,643,730 of record OX463846.1, read on the forward strand.
TGTTTAATCCAGTCAAGTATTCATTTTATATATTACACAAATTATATACGTACCACAAATTATATACGTATATCTCACATACCAATGGTAGAGAATACATCAATTTAGACAAATAAATTAGGTTTATTGATAGCAACGTAATATATTCATATATAAATATATTCTAAAATTGCATATATGTATCTCAAGATAATAGCGAAGAATATTCGTTGAAAAGAAAAGCTTTCAATAAGTCTGGTATCATCTAATAACGTCCCTCCGATGAAGATACACCCCCACCAATAAAGTTGTTTTTCCCACCCCCTTACATCACTCCAAATCTTTCAGCGAGACAATTGTCTCAAAACTGACTTTTTAACATTCCATCAACCTAATAGTTTTATTCAATGCAGTTTGTAAGCACAAATTCCTGGATAGGAGAATGCGGATTTGTGATCCGTTTGGTGAAATCATTAAAAAAATTATCCTCACAAACAAGGTTTAGCGGGATGCTTTACTAGTACGTCGTGATGATTATGATTGTTTTGTATTTAAAATAAAATACGTCGATTCAGGAATGCGGAAAGTGAGAGTGAACAATCAATGAATAGTAAACAGCAATGAATGGTCAAGTGAATAATAATCTTTATTTGTCGATAAGTAGGTATTTATAGATGTGCGTGAATGCGCCCGCAATATATACTTTATCTCACTCCTGCGCGTGCAGAGGTGTTTGCAGACGTTGCGGATAATATAGTGGGTAGAATATTTATTGGCAAAAACGGTGAGACAACGCGATGCGTTCTCTTTCCACCGTGGAATGTAACGTAAATATTATTTTCGTGTAAACAATATTAGTGTTCTGGTATGCGACCTTTGTACATGTCCGAAGGTTGGTTCGTCGGTCGTTGACCGTGCGTGTTGACAATATTTAGGGACGACGGTATTCCCCACAAAGGTATCAAACTAAAAAATTTAAAGTTAAGAATCATTTAATCACCTGCTTTATCACTTTTAATAACCTTTTTGGTGTATTGAAACGGTTGTACGATAATTCAGAAAAGTAGGTATATTCAACTTATATTTTCATAAAGAAATCGTGATTTTTAGACAAAAATAAGATTTATGAAAATTGTTAGAGTACGTTTATTTCAGTATTTATATATTTGCAGAAAACCACAAAGAAATGAATCTTCGAATTATGTTAAAATATATTAGGACCAATGGAATACAAAAATTAAATGCTTATTATTTTTTAATACAAGGAATAAAGCAATTATTTCCTTCTATTTTGTATTAATTCTTTGATACCGGCATTGAACTCAGAATATAAAGCAGTGGTAAATATAAAAAAGAAAAAAAAATGTTTTATTTGTTTGTTTTATAAAATTAATTAACATGACACCAAAAAAGTGAAACAAACGTTTTTTTAAGCTTACGGATATAAATTACTTAATTTTGTTTACTCGAATAACTCCAGTAGACTTACATTTTTGAAGTACTCGTACATAAACTAATGAGTTAAAATTAAAATATCATAATTAACCTATAGCATTTATAATTTGCTCCAGTTTTTATTCTATTCCCCATAAGACCATAAACAACATTTATTGTTAATTATAGTGAAAGTAACATATATCTTTTTCACCATTTATTATACACATACAACGTATTTAATTTATCTTAACATCTCATATTCATTCCTTCGACGCTGTTCTCTCCAAATTTTTAAAATACTTCACTTCAAATCTCTCAATTAAATATCCTACCATAGATAAAATATGACCGATGAAGAGGATACGGTGGCTGAACGAGAGTCGTCACAATGTTAAATGTCCGACCCGTTAGGATGAGAGTGAAGAAGATAATGAAATGAATGAATATTAAAATTGAAGTATTTCAATCATCTTTATTGTAAGCTTTTATACCAAATACATCACATTTCATAGAGTTCACTTCATAATGAATGAAGCATCTCTATAAATAATTCCATTAAGTAATATTAAGAGCGCATGAAGTCAGTGGAATAGATAATTCCAGTGCATATGAAACATGTACGAAGTATTACTATTTACACATATACGAGTATGTTATCATATGAAGGCGCCTACGTGTTTATTCCCTTTCGGGGGGTAGCTACCTGTAGAGAATATGTGAGAACACCAAATCAATAACCAGGTGCATCCTGGCGCATGTCTTAGTAAATTATACACATGGTGGAGGTAAATTGCTACAAAAATTTATTAATTTATATTTTTTACATAGAATGATTTGACACTTAAATGTGAAAAAAAGAACTAGGTAATAAACTTAGGCGATAGTCATGTTTCTCTGGCCAATTCTAATATACCCAACATGTCAGGATGGTCGGCTCCTATTAAGTTTTGATGCAGGTTTTAATCCATAGATTGTAAAATATTTTGCTGTATTAGCTTGGTAAGCAATGTATTAAGTACAATACCCGCCGAATAAGTAATACACATCGGGCTTAAGAAAGATACTAGAACGCTTGACGTCTGACAATTCGGTAATATAAATACTTTAAAATATTTTTTTTATTTAGTTTTGTATTTGTAATTTGTGACTTCAAAATATACTGTTTCTGTGATTTATGAATAAACTGTATACTATAATATTTTATAATAAATATGTCTTGAATCTTAATTTTAGTTTTCAATTTGTGGCGTCATTTAAAAAAATTAAGTTTAATAAAATAAATTGAAAACTTAATAAAACAGAAGTGAAGACAGATTTTTTTTGTTTGATTTGATTAATTTCAAAATAATGTTTATTAAAACAATCAATTTAATAAACAAGTTGTAACGCGAAAACGAATCTTATTTGTCGTGTAATTTAATACTTTCAGTACCTGTTAATATACATATTAGGTGGTTCAGAATCCTTGATTTGGTCGACATCAGTGGTAATCAGCATTCGAGAGCGGACACCATATTCGAGAGTCGTATCACCATAAGCTTTTTAACCACATTGGACACGTACGATCACTTACTGCAATTTCGCCATACACTGTATCGTCTATATCTCTTTTTTGTTTATGGCGTATTTTTCGGTAGTAAAATCATCAAAACCCGTAAAAACAACATGTATTCCATCTTCAAAATGTCAAACTACAATCTTTTTTTATTTTTATAACTTTATTTATTACCGGTGCTACTAGTCTAGTGAATTGTATACTTGTTATTTGTTGTTAAATCGACATTTTATGTTTATTAAGTCAGCACAAATATATTAATTAAAAATTAAAAAATACTTTTATAACATTTTCTAAAGATTTTGTTTACGATTTATGTGAAAAATGAATACACATTAATTTTGCGAGGCTTTTACGCTGGGAAACAATTCGTTGGAAAATACTTTAATGCTCTTGAATTTTGGTTTGAAATTAGCACCGCACGAAAGTAAATTTAATAGACATTTTATTTCCCTCCCGTTTTCCTTGGTGTTTCATTTTCATACAGTGCGCATGCGCCAGAAATCTTCATCACCGCCATATTGGAAACATCATGGCCGTCCCGCATGCGGACTCGATGACAGTTCGACACAATATACTATGCGGATAATTTAAACCAATTTGTCATAAACTTTAAAAAATCATGTGATAAAAACAATAGAAGCTAGATTGAAGGGTTTAGACCTCCTTAGATTTGATAGATTAACAAGAGTGACGGCCGTTATGGTGTTCGTTTGAGTGTTTTCACCTTTCAGTGTCTTATGAATATAAATATCCTCTTCTTGCAATTTTCCGATCGCTAAAAGCATCGTGGACCATTGGAGCTGAAATGGCAAAGGCCTCAGGATATATTCTATTGATTTTCTACCATGTTACATCAGGTTTGTTTCATAGTTTTTCTTCTTAATTATTAATAACCCGATTGCACCAAATCAGCTTTTCCTATGAAAGAGAGTGAATTTATTGGTTACTTCCTGTTCTATTTAAGGTTTATATAACCTTTTTAAGTCAAATTTACTTACCTGCTTAGTATATAAATGATTTGGTTTTACAGCTTTAAGAAAATGTCTGAGTTCTTCTTATGTGGCAATATAAAAACTCCACTGTTTTCTCAATTTTTCCAACATAAGCTTCAATCAAAAGAGATTTTTTTTTAAATTTTTTGTTGGTATTTAAAATGAAAATCTAAAAATTATGTTTATTTGTGTTTGAATTTTAATATTGTACATGTAAGTTGCTTGATACCGTTTATATCTGCCAAAAATACCGAACGTTTTAGGGGTTGAAATAATTGTTTATGTAAAAGAATGTTAATTATAAAAAATCGTTTGTATAATTTTTTTTCATATAATTAATATATTCCGATTGGTAATATTCACATGCTGCATTCGGTGATTGGGTGACAACGTTGTCACATTAAAACTTACTTTAGTATTTTTAGAACCACTGGATTAGGCACGAAACACACTGTTCGTTATCGTACTTATTATTTTGTTATTTATTTGTTTATAACTGGCGTATAATGAAACGTTTTAAATAGAGTGATGCAACTTATTTAAGAAACATGGTCGTGTTTTTACAGAGCAACTTAAAAATGGATATATCGTTACCTTTCGCAGAGCTGAAATCTCCCTGATGTTTGCAGCCAGTGCCGAAAGAATTTTTTTTTAAATAAAACTGTTAAGTACAAAGATACTATACGATGTAAGTTACTTTATCTTCTACGTTTTAAACCTTCGATGGTTCTGAAGACTGAAAGATGGAAAATAACAAAAATTCACCTGTTATAATGTTCATATTAGGTGAAATCTGAAATACTCAAGACCGCTACGAGAGGTACAACCACTTGTGTGTAAAATACAAAAATGCCGCCCCTTTTTCTATTTCAATTTACATATTTTTTAAGTATAGGTAAGCTGTTTTCATTTTGCATTTAATTTAATTTAACATTTATACTATCGTAATATAACGGTATAACCATGTCGGTTTCAAGGTTTGCACCTCATCATCTGGGGTGCATAAATTAGAGTCCTGTTTGTGCTCACTGATGATAAGCTGAAAACATTGATACCGGAAGGGGTTGTACCGTTGTATTAAGTGATTCATTCATTTTTCACGGTCGTAGTATTTCTACTACACTCTCAGAGTGAGCTGTTGCTTGCATTCCTTATCAGGTCGGTCCACCGTATTGGTGATTGGATCACCAGTGTCTAGATTGTACCTTCCCGTCTGATAATCTGAGCAAAGAGCCTGAGGATTCGCAATTGTACAATTGATGAAAATCTTTGCCTCGTCAATGGTTCGTTCGTTCTCCTCGTTCAATCTCGTTGCTTCCGCGTACTCCGGGGCTTTAGATAAGCTTTCTTGTTTTGATATACTTAGAAATGATGGAGTATTTATATTCATCAAGAAAAAACATATTTTGTTGTTTAAAGTGGTAATTTATACTATGGATAATTGTACAGTATGATATGCTTTTATATAGTGATATATTTTACGAGATCACCTAGAATTTTCATCACATTTCGGTAAAAGTAATGAAATTAAACGATACATACTTGTATCAATATAATAAGCCGTCTAAAAAACATTTATGCCTATTTTTTCCCCTTTTTTATCAATACTGAAGATATACATTTACCCTAACAGTTATATTAAATAAACTGTGTTCTAGATTTTCTTTCTGGAAAAAACTAAGATTTCGTCTATTCAGAACATTCAAATGATTTGAAACGGTAATTTTATGCGCAATAAATAATGTTCTTAATGTGATACGATAGCCTATCCTTCGTTACCGAATATGGTCATCCTGTGGATAGAACCCGCCTGTGCGTGCATTTATTTATTATGTACTAGCTTTTACACTTCAGCAAGTAAATAGTTCGATTAATCAAACCCAAAGATGTTAAGAGATTAAACATCCAAGACAATCGGCAGGATTAATCTGCTCCAGTCTTTCGTTAGGCAGAGTTTTAAACAGATTTTTTTATGTCACTCAGTTAATTATGATAAGTATCATATAAGCTATTAAAAAACAAATTTTGATGTTATATTTTTTAAGAATAAAACCAGTTCAGAACTGGATCTGGCGGATAGAATCTGGGGCGCCCACTTGCTGAACGTTAATGTTAACCATTAGACCACGGCAGCCAGCTGTTTTTAATTATGCTGCAATGGAAAACTGCTGAAAACTTTATTAACGTTGAACCTTTAAAGACTATGTATTGTTATTATATTAAGATCTTTGAATAGAAGACGACCCCCGTGACCTAGTTTATAACACGTGTATCATCCAACTCGGGGGTCCATTCTTAGGACTCTGTCTTTATATCGCTATTTCAATTTCTTGCTTAAACAAATATTCATACCCTATTACAAGTAAAGTACGCGTTATGCCTACTTTAAATCTAACTTTTAATTGAAACATTTTTCAAATTCAATTTGTACATTTGTAACTCTAAATTTAGCTTCTAATCCAAAAATAGCACTGGCTATTAACATCTAGTTCCATTTTCAGACGATCTTTAATCTTCGTTTAATTGTTTCACCACATCGAGTTATATTGCCGTTGGAATCACTTTGGAAAAACATTTATATCGAAGCGTCACTGTATAGTTTTTTGACAATCTGGATGGTTTATTATTTAATAACGTATTTTATAAACGAGATTCTTATGAGATTCTTAACGAGATTCTTATGAGATGAGAATTTTGAGACCAATATAAGCGTTTTATTCTTTCTTTTTTTTCGTATGGTTTCCCTTTAACTATACCGAATTAGTGATTCGGGTATATTGAAGATAATATTTTCTCCAGCTCCAGTAATCGAGGCTTTGAGGTGAGAACCATTGGTGTAGGCGCAGAACTCGCGGTTCTTTAACGCACGTGTTGACAACATTACCGCTCATGAAGAAGTAACATTGTCAGATAAACTCTCGTATCAGATTAATATCCCTTTTTTATTTATTTTTTCCGTTTGGTACTATCGAGACTTGAACCTAAGACAACCGAATATAAATCTTACCGCGTCTTACCAATTAGGCCACATGGATATTTGATCAGCTTAAAAAATATCCCTTTTAACCAAATAGGAAGAACTTTTTTTTATACTGATCATGGTGCCTATGGCCTAATTGGTATGTTGCTTTCAACATGGGTTACTGGTACGATTCCCGTTGTAACCCACATTTTTTTAAATAAATGGTTAAATCTGACTTTAACTTAAGGGTTATTTAACATATTTCTGGTAAGTTGGAAGTGTTTGCCATTTGTCAATATACCAATCAGATTGTATCGTATACAATGTGTAATACTAAATATTTTATTTAGTAATATTTTAAACGCAAGGAAAGAAAATAAAAGTTACCCAATATTTTCATTCTACCATAAAAATCAACGCCTCATTTACAAAGAACATAACGCATTAAAATGTAAGGTTCTTTTACATAAACAATACGAAAAAAACATCATAAATCATTCGCAAAATTAGGTCACATTTACAGAAGCTGTTTTCATAAATGTTCTGTACAAAAACATAGCCGAGGAACAAGGATTCAATTTTCTTACACTCTGTTACAGGAAATGTATCTAGGAGTGGTCACTTCTTCGTGTTTACAATTTTATTGTAAAGTCTTGTCACCAACTTGACTGCTTCGAGTTGAAATACGAGTAGATAGAGTAGTGTAAAATGTTAGCTTCTCACGTAGGCTTCAAGGTATGACTTATGTAAGTGTAGTATTTTTATTTATGTATAATTGTATTATACTTTCGTCATATACAGTATAACCTGGCAAACTTATTGCCACGTGACAATCTCTTTCAACCAATCAGAAAGCTGTTTAAGAGGGCTTCAGTGAAAAACCAGACTAAATCCTTTTTTATAAAAATGTGGGCTCCGAGGGCATCGAACCCGTAACCTTCGAGTCGACAGAAAAGCGTGTTACAAACTAGGGCACGGAGGTCGTCAACGAAACAGTTAAGTTTCGTTTACTGTATTACACAGGAAACGAAACTTATCTGTCCTTTTTGTAACATAGTAAGACTTAAAAATCTAATTGACAGTATATCGTTGTTTATGCGGTACCAGTTCTAACAGCATTTAGTCTTGTTTGTGCTCCCCTAAAGATGAGGTGAAAGCCTTGAAACCGGTAGGGTTATACCGTCACAAAAATTGGAATAAATAGTGTTTGATAAAAATAAATTACAATGACAGTATATCAATTTTCTTCAAAAAAATCTTACAACTCATTATACATATTTATTTTTAAACATGACGCTTAAACATACCAATGCACAACAAACATGATTAACTAAGCAAGACTTACAAAATATAGCTTAAAAAATAAAATAGAATCTCAAGGGGATGTTAAAGTTTAAAAAAAAACATTTTTTTAAAACTTTTTTGTCAAAATAGTGGTTCTCTGTGTAATCGCTTCGATTTGTTGATATATAGCATGTGTCGTCAACTTGTTTGTTGACGACACATGCTATATATTAACTAAGAGCACTAATAATACAACATTTTATCAATAAAATATAAGGGCACTATAAATACAACATTTCATCAATCTGCCCAACGTAAGCTGTCTTAGAATTTCCTTTCCATTCGTAATAATTTATCTATCAATACAAATGCTGAAATCGATCATATAGTTTCTAGAATATGCACATGATTTTACAAGGAATCTGAAATACGTCTGTACTTTTCATATTTGTTTGTTAGAAACCATACTACTTGACATTCCCTGAAAAACGTTTGTATAGTTTATTTTTCTTCAAGAAAACAATGCTACACAGAATACGTCTAAACATTTATTATATTTTATGACCAAGTATCCTTTGGACGGTCATTCACGATTTTTAGTAGAACACACACATTTCAATGCAACCTTAAAGTTGCGTACGTTGTCATTCGTTGAACCCCAAAACATTAAACGTCATTCATTATCAGTTGTCGTCATTAGTGAACTTGGTACTCGTAGTTGAGGATTCCCTTATCATTCTTATCCCGATGTCGTAATATTCTTTTCCAATAAAACTTTTATCCGGTCTAGATATTCGTATATTGTTACAGAAGCAGGTATATCCGTCAACAACTCACCGTAAATACGTCAAAGTATACAAAGCGGGGGCAAATTATTCTTGGGTAAACCCATTATGTTGACATCTTGTCATAAAAGATACAAGGGAAATTGTTTCTCCCTCGGCGATATCGTCTCTAAAGATTCCAAATAAGCTTTTAGATAACGATTTTTTTTTCTTTCGATCTTTGATGTTGAGATATCGAATGATATCGTTGAATTGAGTTTTCCTTTTGTATTTGAAATTTTAACGAGTACATATTGAAAATGTGGTTGTTCTGTTTTTATTCCCACAGGTTTCAGGGTCTGCTTTGAAACAAGAAAGAAGATTATTTCACGAAATAATTCTTGTAAAATTAATCAATTTCGATTAATTAAAATTGGTTTGTTGTTGAATTAGTAATCATAATATAGGGCGTGACATAATTAGTTACTTCATTTGGTTTGCCAATATTATTTTTAATTTAAATTAATTATTTTTCAGTTAATTAAAGATTAACTAAAAAGTTTTGTAGTGCAAAGGTGTACATCGCAACAACGATCTCAAATTCTCGTACTGTGTGCCAGAAATGATAGTTCAATAATTGCAACGTAGAGAATTTAATAATTTGATAATTGCAAAGAGAGAACATTTTGATTCCAATGTCTTAGCCATTCTAAACCAACTAGTAAAACAATTCGGCGTCTGTATTAATGTGTAATGAACATTTTGAAGATTTTTTTTTCTACCCACCCCATAAGGGGCACATATGTTAGAAGTATATCCCATTATGCATTTCAGGTAATATTTTCTTTCAGCTATAATGAATTTATATGAAAGTGGTTTTTCATTACTTATCATCATCAGTCGCTTTTGGGTAAGGTACATACATATACCATACACATAACATCACGCCATCTCCACAAGATTGGCAGAGAAGACATATCACAAGTCTTTCCTATCTCGATACATATCATTCGCTTTTTTCACACCCCTACACCTTTTTTCACTTTTTACTTTCACTTCTTTCAAAATATAATTTATTCGATCCAACAATTCTTCGGTTAAGGTAAAGAAAACAAATTTCCACTTCATTTAATCCTGATCTATATATTTTGGTTCTGTCACGTACGTACTATTTGTCATGCACACTCTTTTATTTTAAAGATTAATTATTCGTAGTTCTTTCAAATTTTGATTTCATTAGTCCTCGAACGTTATCTCGTTATTCTACCTTCTCTACTATTTGAATTGTTTTTTTTTTTGTAAATCAAATACGCTTAATTTCAAAATGCATCATGGCTATCTCTGTGGCTATTGATAGAATGCTTGACTCCTACGTAAAAGTCCAGGCTCGAATCCTAATGCTTTATAACATTTTTGTTTTATACAATACAACCCAGAGGGTTTATTACCTTGTAATAGTATCTTCTAGCCGACCAAAATGAAAGCATTCTTTAAGTGAAAACCAGATTAGTTTTTTTAAACCTGAGCCACCTTTTATATCTTCCAACTAACCAAAATGAAATAAAAGCTTCCTTAAAAGTGAAAACCAGACTAGAAGCCTTTTTAAAAAAAAAACGTTAGTTCCAGCGAAAATCCAACCCACAACCCCCTATTGGAAAATAGGCGCCAACTGTATAATAATGTATTAATAAGAATTTTCGAAAAGGCATTAAAATAATTGATGAAAATAAAACGATTTATTTTTTATAACATATAGTTCGTGGTATTAACTAACACAATCGCCACCAAAACATTTGCAATTATATTGTGAAACTAAATGCGATATGAAATTTATATGTGACATATTCAAAAAACACCCAAGAGTTTTTATAGAACGAATTTCAAACAATTTATTTTTTCAATGAGGTTTTATTTTTATCTGCTTAAAAATAAAATAAATAAAAATTTCGACGATATACTCGTATTATATGTCTTAAGATATATGAGTATAATACAAGTATTTCAAATGTGTACAAATGGAATCCAAATGTGTACAAGAGTGCAAGTGTTGTCATACGCCATTTTTCTTCAATTTAGATACGTTTAAGTTTAATCATTTTCCTTTAAGTATAAAAAATCAAATTGTTAATTATTTTGCGTTTTATGGATAGGTATTTTTTAACCGGTTAGGTGCCTTAAACGAGTTTACTCGCTCTCTGTTGCCGTGCTATACAAAATTAGTTTGGTAAATTGCTCAACTTTATGCCTGTTTCTAGCTAATGTCTAGTACTAATTCGAATAATCTAATATATGGAACATATAGAGACATCTATTGAAATGATGAATAAATACTATGATATTACAGTTTACAGATATTATCGAATTTACAGAGATTTACCTAAAAGCTTCGCGTGACAGTCGACATGTGTCTCTAATACAGGGTGGTCAGTTTTGCATTTTACTTATTTAAACGTTGAAATTTGAAATGATTTTATAGTTACATTATTTAGTTTCCGTGCGTTATTAAAATAATTTATATTTTCGTGTTACATGTACTTTTAACTCTATCAAACATTTTGTTAATGTATATCTCCGAATTTTCTGTGATAAGCTGTGGCAGCCCTGACCTTTTGCTTAAGTTTCAAATGTGTTTTTCTGAGTAAACGGCGGCACAAACGACACATATTGTACATATTTGGTAAGTCTTCATAATATCCTTTGAATATACGAGTATATATTTATATACTTCTTCTTCCCAGTGTCATGTCAGGTCTCCCAAACGTTGAATATCATCTGAGAGTAGACATCTTTGTCCCCGGCAGCCCGAAAAAGATCTCCAGCGCCCCTTATGCCAATCCAATCACGTACTATATATTGCGAAGCCAGGAGATTTGCCACCTGCCAACACCTCTTCGGCCTTCTATTTTTCCTTGGATGATCAGGTGCAGTAATTTGTACTTTGCTCCTCTAAGTACATGACCCAAGTAGGACACCTTGCGGATTTTAATATTAATCAGCAATCCTCTATCAACTTTGGCTTTTTGAAGAACCCTTGTGCTGCTGACCATATCCGTCCAGGGTATCCATAGCATTATCCGGTGCATCCACATTTCGAATGATTCCAGTCGGTTCATACTACTAACTTTGAGGTTCCATGATTCCACTCCATGCAATAACACTGACCAAATGTAGCATTTGACTAACCGTTGTCGAAGTTTCAAGTTTAGATTATCATCGCAAAATATGCTTCTCATTTTATTAAAAGCCGTACGAGATAATTAAATTCTGCACTTGACTTCGGTTTCTGGGTCGAGGTCTTCCACTAGGATAATTCCGAGGTATTTAAATTTTTCAGCATCGTTCAATGTAAGACGTGATCCTGCCGGCCAAACACCATGAACTTAGTTTTACTCACATTCATGTTCAACCCCAGCCTCACACCGCCTTCATTAATTCTATCTATAAGCGTTTGAAGGCCGTCAATACTGTCTGCCAGAAAAACCGTATCATCTGCGTACCTGATGTTATTGACGCATACACCATTCACTTTGACCCACAGATTCAAGTTATATAGTGATTCCTTGAAAACTATATCAGAGTACAGATTGAATAACATAGGTGACAAAATACAACCTTGTCGGACTCCACGTTGAATTGGTATGCCTTTCGATTTGTTATTTTCCCATTTTAATGACAGCTTCTTGGTTCCAGTACAGGTTTTTAATAATCTTTATATCCTTATCATCTATACCCCGTTCCTGAAGCATCTTAACAAAGTCTGCGTGTTTCACTCTATCGAATGCCTTCTCGTAATCGATGAATAGGCAAAAATGTCTTTTCGTTGGTCTCGGCATTTCTGCAGTAGCACGTTTATTGCTAATAACGCTTCTCGTATATACAAAAAAGATTATTCTATTAGGTTTTATTTTTGCTAAAAAATTCACAGCCCTCCGGGATCAGCCATACTAATACCGTGCGACACTTAAAGGGTTAAATCCACGGTGACTTAGACTCATGAACACAGCCACATCAAAGGGCGGCCACCGCAGACAGACAATTTAAGGATTTGCCATCTTTTGAATCAGCTACCTGCGTGCGCCACATACATTGAATATATGAACCCCGCGCGGCGCCCCTGTTCACACGGGAATTGAACCCTAAACTTCAAGAACGTTGACCAAAACAAATAACATATCTTACTAACTTACTTTTTTTTTTAATGCCAAGCCATTTGAACATTTTTAGAGTTTGCTTTGAGTTTGAAACAAGAAAACAAAGAGACAGCCAGAAGATAAGAAAACATATGTGCTCCTTGAACTTAATTTGAAACTTCGATTATTTTCTTAAGTGTTTCCCTGTTCTTTGTAATTCTTTCAAGAAAAAAGTTTTTTTTTCGTTTAAGAATTTTAAATTATTAACGATGCAGCTATCGTTACAAGACATTTCAATCCTATTTTAAAATTCTTCATTCAAACAAGGAAAAAATCTTTATTAGCTTCCATCTTGGCTCGTTAGTAAAGTCAGTCTGAACTTTGAGTGGGGTTCTCCTAACTTCCTTCCATGGCAGTTTGGATTTTGACGTTGGAGTTTTAATAAGAAACTTAATGAATTTGAAAGAAAATGACCCGAAAAGAGTTTGCTATAATAGTATGCTTAACACAAAGAAAATCTTTTGCAAGATAGCTGTATACTATTAAAATTTATATCGCAGAAAAAAATACTTGAGAATGAATTTTGCTAAATCCAATTCCAAATCATGGCAATCGAAAAGGGTGAGAGGAAAACTCAATACGATAAATATTTGGGTGAACTTATTAGACAGTTTTTCTATTTAGGAAGTATTTTTTTAGACGACGTTAGAATGGAACGAAATATTGAGAACTGATGATTCACAACAGGGTATAAGTACCAACTTTGATACATGCGAGTTAAATGAGGACGTGGAAAATGAATGAAAGGAATCTAGTTATTGCGGTGAGAATACGTGCAGTGAGAAGAGTTTGTAATGTGTCGATGTGTGATAGAATAAGAAATGTTATTATTAAAAATGATTGTGAGCTAAAATCTAATTTGTCTAACACTTTGAGGTGGTTTGAAAATGGCAAACGGAAAATGGCAAAAGTAAATTTAAAATGCAAGCACAAGAGTAATATAAGATGAACACCGAGAGGAGTATGGTTGGACCAAGTGAATGATGTTTTGAAAGAAGGAAAGGTAAGAAGAAAGAGAAACTGATTAAACTGTATGAGAAGATGTAGGATGTGGAGGAACCGTAGGAACCATTTCGTCATAGGAAAGTTTGCCACTCTGTCCTCTACCTATCCTTACAAGTAAATATCCTGATGGTGTGTTTACATGTTAATTTTGAATAATGATTCAGAAATAACCAGGCGACAATTTAGTGAATAGGCATCTATACGCAACAGTATTTCTGGATTATTTCCAGGTTCAAAGACGTATACTTAATGTTACAGATAATTAGACAGAGATAGGCAATCTCTCGTGTTCGAGTATGATTCTCAGTTATCATGAGGATGAAAGACGCCTGTGCGTGTACTGGTGTGCAACTTATTGCACTTCAGCAACCACGCAGCCTGGCAGGTTAAACCCAGAGTTCCGATGGTAAAGATTTCAAAGCTTCAAGATGATCGATAGGTTTGATCAGCTATAACTTTCGATAAGCAGAGTTTTTTTTAATAAAGTGCTATTTTTGCGTTTCTTGGCAGCACTTTAATAATATATGATATGCAGCATAATCAACAGAAGATCTTAAATTTAGATGTAAAATGGTCTAAGAGCTAAACCAGTCCGGAATTGATTTAACCTGTAATTGCACCTGGGGTGTCCTCTTGCTTAGCATGGCTAATCGTTAGTCCACATCCGTCGACATGTTATAAAGACAGTATGTGGATGATATTTTTTATTCATACAAACCCCGAAGCAGATATTTTGAAAATATCTTATAAAATGAAAATTGCATTTGTTGAGTATTTTTTAAAACATAAAAACAACATTTTATCCAATACAATGTTAAATAGGAGCAAGAAAATTAATGTTGTTTTTCTTCCGTCTAAGATTGTATTTAAAATTCGTCTCCCGAAATTTATTAAAATATAAATAACATATGTATGATATTTCTTAGAAACATTTACAAAATTCTAAAACAAAAAATAAACAAGGCCTTCGTACAAAATTGTAAATTTAACAAACCCTTGTTCTTTAAATAATCCTTTTGATGCGATATATTAAACCCGGGTCGGCATTTCGGTAGCCTAAATTTTCCACGTGTAAGAAGATAACATACTTGCAAGACCTTGAAGGTTTAAAAGTAAATCTTGATGCCGCAGGTCGGGAGGCATTCGTTAACAGTTCATTGACTTGACTTGATGATGTTATTTGTTAGTCATTCATTCGATAAATATTCTTTCGAAATATCTAAACCCACTTAGTATGTTTTTTGGCGTATTGGTTGAAGATGGTTGGTTCACGTGTTGTGAAAACGACCTGGCGGCTGTTCTTACCATCAAAGCTGTGGAGGTCGTACATGACATTTTGATTTTCTTTTAAAAACCACACAAAAAATTATGTAACAAGCATTAGAGGTATTTCACTTGCCTTGACTTATTTATTTATTTAACACGTTTATTGCAAATACAATCTGGCGGGCTTATCGCCAGGCGGAAATCTCTTCCAACCAAACAGACAAAAGTAAATGAAGCAAGTTTCGTGGTCGCATAAATCATTCAAATGACTATCCATCGCCACGAAATCCATAAACATTACGTGAGCACATGCCCATGAACCCCACAAAGACGGACAATCACCCGAACATTATTTTTCATGTAAAGTGAGATATCATCAATCAACAGGAAAGGAAGGGATGGTGGAGAGGAAAGGAAAAGAAAAATCAGGAATGAAACACGTTATTTTACTGACTAGAAATTAAGAGTTTTTTCAGTCGCTTCTTAAAGCATGCTAAGGACGGAGCGAGTCTTATATTGGTTTGTAACTGATTCCAGAGTCTCACTGCATGAACAGTAAAAGACGACGTAAAAAAAAGGAGTGGTGAACTGGAAAGGTCAATAAACAATCTCTGTTTGAGCGTAGCGCTAATCCATGGTTGGAAAAACACTGAAAATTTTCGGCGAGATAAGAGGGTCGGCTGGACAGTTAAGGATATTACTTATCTGCTGAATCTAGAAAAAACTGTATCGCAAAAATAAAAAGTATACAAACATTAATTTAAACAAATTGAGATGTATCTTAAATAACCATTTGAATTACGTTAACATAACATAGATCTTTTGTCATATAAGTTAATGCGTATCCATAAAAGCTGATAGTAAAATATGGCAATTATTAGAGGTAATTAACATTTCGAGAGAAATTGGTAGAATGATTTTCCGAATTCTATTTATTTTTTTCAAATTTTCATTAAACCATTTTATTACCCACAATAAGGACCAGACAAATGGGACACCCATCTTGCACCATCTACAGATGCTATGATTTACTCGTATAGATTCACTGTCGGAACGCGGGAGGATGTAGATTTCACGCTGTGAACCGAGCTGGGTGGAGACTTTATGGCAACCCTTGTTCTTAATTGTATCAAAATAATTTTATTTATTTATTCAAATACTATTGTAAAATGAACTAATGTTAATTTTTTTTTATCACACGGTAATTTCTTCCTATTGTATCGGACGTCTGCGTCACCTAAAATATGATTTAGATATATTTTCTTGTTGGATATTTAAATGTATATTTTCTTGTTTGTTTTATATTTTGTTTGATGTGCTTGCTGTGTACCGATTGTAAGGAAATGTTCCTTATGTGTGGCCTCCGCGAGAGCTAGTAAAGTTGGTCGGTCCGTGCATGCGAAAACGTGCGAGATATGTAATATCTCGCAAGCCATGACGGCATGCACTGGTGTAAATAGGCGCTTACGATGAGCGATTGGCCACACATAAGAAGCACAAAACGTCAAAAATACATCTCATGCATAATTAAGCATGAAACAATAATTAAAAAAAGCAGTAAAACAAAATACTCGTATATGCAAATGTCACAAAAACTAGAAAATTAGACAGCAGAAGCTCAAAAGTATAGGATCTATGGAGAAACATGTTATAATATCGAAGAGATGTGTATTATTTTACGTCAGCCGATAACTGGTTCCAGAGTCAGATAACATGAACTGTAAAGGATGGTTTGAAGAAGGAGAAGCGATGAACTGGAAATGCCAAATGCTATGATTGAATAAGCGCTAAACATTTAATGCGACATATTGAGGGGCGGAGCAGTTAAGGTTGTTCACACCCTTCGTACCCTTACTTAACTTGATTTTTATTTGTAACATGTTCAATCTATCAATAATAGAGGGTTCGAATTACAAGTAAGAGCGCTCTTGAGAGTATGCTCTCTAAACGGTGCAGAATAAATTGTTCTTTAAATCATAATTATTTTTATTATGTAAAAGTGACACTTTTTGGACCATAGTTTTTTTTATTTTGGGAATCGTCCCTTATTTTTTCAATTTATTTTATCAACCGTTTTAGTGTTGAGGGGGATTGGGCAAATATAATCGGTTATTCTTTATCGGTCCTTCAGTTCCTCGAATTGAATAGGGATACCGTGTTTTTTTGTTTTTTTCCGAACTCCTCGAACCTTTTTACTACTCGAATAGATACTGTTTCATAAATTCTTTATAATTTTTGCGTCTTCTCTCAATGTGCATTATTTTCTTTTTGTGCTGAAAGCGGATGTAATAAGATATCGCCAAGGAGTATTAAGAGTTACGTTTAGATATATAAGCCGAAACGTGAGATATACGCTAAGATACGGGTATTGAGCCCTTAACCCTGTTGATTAAAAAAAACAAGTTGACTTGGTGAGGACATGTATAAAGAATCGTTAAAGGAAGAACACATCGATTTTTAAGTCAACATTTATTATCAGTTATTATATTTTTTATTCTGTCACATTTATTGATCACATAATATTTTCAGGGCGTGCATCTTCATAGTATTAACACTAAAATTTAATGATCTTATTAACTTGATTTATTTATTGCCTTCCTTTGCTTCCTTCCTTTTATCAATTATTTTTTTTTAAGAGATGCAATTTTGTTGTCAAAGTTTTCAACCAGCTGGCAAGACCCCGGACGCGAAATGTCTTCCTTTAGTACACCTCCTAATGTGTTTATGAAAAGTTCTTTCTTATCGCTTAAGGTTCATTCAGCTGCCGCACCCTAACACCGTGTACAAGACGCCCGGAGCGAAACGTCTTTCTTTAGAACGCCTCTTAATGTTTTCTTGATTGCTTTCTTATTATTGAAGTGTCCAGTCAGCTGCTGCAGCCCAACAGCGTGCACAAGACGCCGGGCGCAGAACGGCCCGCCAACGATTTATGGTGCCACCGCTGCCAAACTATGAAGCCGGGGGATGAGTGCGACGACCTCAAGAACTTCACCGCGCTGGCGCACAAGTGCAAGGACGACAAGGAGCGCGTCTGCATGGTAACTATTTATGTTTATTTCAGTAACATGGACAGCAAAAGGAGCAACTTTGCATGGTTGCTTTTCAGTTCTCCTGTTTATACGTTAGGACGTTTCTGCAACGGGCATTTCTTCTCAACCTGCGTCGGAACGTTTCTGTGCTGCAGTGTACGAAGTATATACAAGACGATGAACTGAACGAATTTTACATATTTCCCCGCTGTTTGCAATAGAACTTTATTATTTAATCAGACAAAATATACCTGATAAATGTTTAAGGAAAATTGTGAACAAAAAAAAATTAAGTTCACATTTTTTATCATTCGTAAAAGTGCATTCACCCTTTTAAAATGTAGTTAGAGTGTGTACATTTAATGATTTAAAACTCTTAATCGGAGTTTTTTCCTGTGTAGATACATTTCAACGCAGAACGATTGGAAGTAAAAAGGGCCGATATTAGAATGCCATGGTTTTGAAACAAGGTTGCCGAAATAGGGATCAACAGGCGTGGTCACACTAAGGTTCGCGGGCCAGATCTGGCCCCGAGGTACATTTTTGTGGTCCGCATAGGCATACAGTGTGATGACACACGCTAGTAACTACACTAGCAGTAATGTGGTGTGCCACATTACTTCTGTAGCACACATTTGTGCATAATTTTCCTTTTGCTATAAAATTAGTAATTTTTTACATTTTTTGGGCACATCTCTAGAATTTTATTATCACATTTAAATGACAAAATTTCAACCATTTTCCAGCTTTTAAAGACAATAATAATATTAATGCAAAAATTATACAATGATTTATTCATGATGATTATTTATCAAAAAAATTGGCTGCTTAAATGTTTACAATAAAGATATTACATGAAATACTTTGTTCGCTTCATATTTCTTACCGATCTCTCTTCACTTGTCATGTATAATTTTCTGTACAATTAGTGATTTACTTACATTGAATAAAAAAGATTATCTGATAAACGGTTTTGGGTAATGAAGATAAAAACGTTGAGAAGCATCACTTTATAACATGTCTTCAAATTATGTCTCAAGAATATTTTTGGTCATGTACTTTTCTTTTTTTTTTCAGATAAAGCGTTTCTCTTACACAACTTCAAACGAGAACGCAACTTCCAGTCTAAAGATGTGGTCCTTGGAAAGAAATTGCACCAAACATTGCGAACCAGGATGCATCATCATTGGTGAAAGGACGAAGATTTACGCCTGCACAACGTGCTGTGGCACTACTTTGTGCAACAATGGAACGGGAAGAGCAGCCAAACTGCTACAAAGTTCCAATCTGGCTTCCATTTTGGCAGCTATTTTGATCGAGATGTATCTTTTATCGAAGGATCAAAATGACGCCGTGAGACTACTCCACTTCCTTTTGTGCTTCTTCGTTTCTTCGCCGTTAACATTAATGGAAGAAAATCGATGGATCGATATTTTATGATATTCTTGGTCCTTTGTGTCAGTAAAACCGATCATGTCTTTTCTTTACGTTTATCTTTAAAATTTAGGGTTCAAGACATTCGTGAACTGAGTTCTAGGAGTAAAATACCCGAATTAAAAAAAATTATGAGATTGTCGACTTTGTGGTGTTAATACCATTGTAATGCTCTCTAAATAATATTAGATTTTTATAAAAATGTCAAAAAAGTTTAATGTTTTTACAATACAATGGAAGTCGTGACATTCAGTTTTCATTAAAAAGTTTCAACGATTTTAAAATTTCGCTCGGCTCTAAATATTTTATCCTATTTAGTTGGTTTCTAGTTGTGTTTTAAACATTTTTTTAAATTTGATAATTAAATAAATGAAATAATACCTATTTAGTTCTTTATTCACAAATCTAATCAAAAAGTTGAATATTCACACGCCCTTCCAAAATTATTCCATACCATATTTGACGTTACTAATTTTATTAGCAGATGTATTGAATTAAGATCGACAGTGAATGTGGATGAAACAAACAAATAAATGCACATCATGTTCGAAGATTTTCAGGGATGCTTTCCAAACGTTTAAAATATCTTGCATGTTTACTATATTTGGTAAGATTTTTTTTATATCGTCTGAGGATGAAGGCCGTAACGCCTCGAAACTTTCGTCATCATTTAAGTCATTTCAAATCAGTAAACGAATGTACATATTACAAATACATATTACAGTAAAATAACTTGCGTCTTTTGGATTTTCTCTGTTATTCAGTAAAACGAGATCAGATATAATACATTTTATGAACAACTTTCAATAAAATTTCTTAAAAATACATTGATTTTTCGATTTGTTACTGAAATTTCAGCTTGTGAAAATATGTTATTCATTTAGCAAGACCCCTTATATGTAATGGTCATCAGCCACCAATGTCGAGATTTAAATTCGGGAATATTTTCTTGAAGAGAGCGCAAAAACGAATTATTCCTCAGGAGAAAACGCGTTATCTGGAGTAGAAAGAAAAATCCCCTGACGACTTGACGAAACTCGGAAAATACTGCTTTGGCTTACTTGGGGAACACTAAATAGACTCCGATAGGTGGAGACTAGATGCAATCTGAACATAGACAGATAGGGTTTCATTAGTGAAAGTAGCACTGAATGTGATTGTAGGGGTATACAGGAATCACAGCACATACTGGTTTGTCCGAACATCACGACTACATACTCTGGGAAGGACCTAATTAGTGCAAACGATATTGTTATCTCTGTTGGCACCTAATGGAAATACGTGGCATAGTGGATAATTGATGGCACAGACATAGAAATAAACAATATGTTTATAGATCACAATAAAATTTCGGATTCCAAAGAACATTATCTAACGCAATTTTTTACAACATACATGAATATTATATTCGTATAACATGTTACGGCTTCCATATTGTAAATAAAAAACTATTTAATTATTCTGCCAATCTATTTGGGTAATAATTGAGGTTTCTTGTGTAAAGCTGTTTATGCGAATTTCCTTTGATCGTTTAGTTTATTTAAGGATTACTTTGGATGTTTTTTATGATTCCATGGATATATCAACCTATACTGTTTTTTTTAATCCTTACCAGTGTATTGGGGGACGTTTGTAAATGGTAAATAATTTAATATTTGGTACATATTACACATTTATAAAGTTTTTGCCTATTTTATTTCAGACAACGGGGTAACTCTAAGAGTATTTAAATACAAAGCCAGTTTGACAGAAAATCTTTAAATTTATAAGTGATTTCAAATAGTTGCCCAATTGGATGCCAAAAATGAAGCGATTCATCATACATTTTCCAACATATGCATAAAGATTTTTTTATTATGACGCCTATTTAAATACTCAAGAGAACCAAAAAAAAAGAATGTCAATTGTCAAGAGAATGCTATTTTCTTGTTATTTCATTATCTCCATTGTCATTTGTAAGTAGGAATGAATTTAGTATTTGCCAAATTCAGTCTGACTATAAAAATTAATAATTTAAAAGACTAATTATTTTGCACCATTTATTGTATGCTCTGTTTACCATTGCACTTGCGTGTAAAATATGTATGTGAAAAAAAATGTTTGACTGTATAAAGAACGAGGATATTAGGAAACAATGTGGATTGAAAGAAAATGAAATGCTTTAGATGAAAAAATGAGCGTTGAGTTGGTACAGCTACGAAAAAAGAATGAATTATGAAATATTTATCAAAATAATCTATACTGGTAGTAGAGAAGGTACTAGAAGTTTGGAACGATTAAAAAAAAGTGGCCTAACCAGATCAATCGAAATCTATAAGAACGAAGAGAAAAAAGTCTTTAAAATAGGATAGTATGTATGTCGAGATTTACGGATATGGCAGCAGCGAAAGATGTTTGCTTGGATGTAATGAAGTGAAGGTCTGTTCTCTCTACCTACCCTAAAAGGGACTTGATGTGATTTTGATAGCGACCCATTTTATCTTCATATTATTATTGTTTAAAAAAAGTTAAAAAGGCATAATATCACCTTTGTTACTGAGTCGATTGTTAATACTCGTATATCATGACTTATTTAATTATTAGATGTATTACTTACGAAACTGTTTAATGAATGCATGGATAAATGGATTTTTTAGTAGGATGAAGAAGGAAATTTAGAAAAAAATGTAGAAAGAATTAATAACTAAGCGAATATACAAGTCAGAAGAGCAAGGTGTGCGTGGAAGAAGTTGACCGAGGAAAACGTAGCTGGAGCAAATGTACCATATTTTGAAAGAAAGTAAAGGGAGAAGTTTGAATAATAAAGTATTGTGCATGAAGATATGTATGAATGTGGAGAAGGTGAAGGTTGTGTGCTTACAAAGAAAACTTTGGAAATCAGTTCTCTCTACCTAGCTTGCAAGGGACACGGCGTGATACGTATGTTATGTTTGGTATATGAATTTTGGATCGTGTCTTATTGCCTTAAGCTTCATCCTCATGTATCAGAAATTAATTTGTTCGACTATTACACTTTTTAAAATATTTTTAATGAAAGTATTGTTTTATTTAAGGTTTAATTAAAAAAAATAAGAACATATTATTTTCCCCTAATTATTGTACAAAATAAAGACTTAAATATATAATTTGATAGTGCTTTCCATTTTATATTATATAATACAATCTGGTGGCATTTTTGCCATTTAGATATTTCTTCCAACCAAACAGTTAAATGTTTAAATAATTGACTGAATCATTAGTACTCGATTATCGAACAAATCTCAACCACCAGACATGGACTGTCTATTTCCATAAAATAATTTTGAAAAAATGTCTCACCCTCTTTAATATGAATTTAAATCACATTTTCAATCGGTGACTTTGAAGTAAAATGTTTAAAATAAATCATAAAATAATGAAAATGACCAATATCTGAACGTTTACAATTGCAATATTTGAATTATTCTTTTTCTTAAATGCAAATAAAATTTGTCGATTTTTGTCATTAAAATTTTCATAAATAATATTTTGAGCTTAGTTTGTGATGTTTGTACGAGTATGTTATTTTGTTGATTAACAATTAAATATATATATTATGTGTAAATATTGGAAAATACAACGGAATATAAAACATTTAAACGAGATATTCAATTAATAACTATTGTACTTTGTATTATTTTTCTACTTTTTTTAATTTCATCGTCAAAATTGAAACATTGATTTTGATGGTGAAACGTTAAAAAGTTTTTTTTTTTGACACTTTATGTGTTGGACATGTGCCTCTTTTTTGTGTTTTCATACGGTTTTATCCTACGCCAAGTATTTTTGAGAATGCTAGCAATTGAAATGAGGTATTATTTCTCTGTAAACTTGGGAGGTAATTTAAGAGACAGATCCGAGGGAGTGTACCAGGAATTAGGTGTTGAAATTTATGGATTTAAAAAATTAGATACTTGGTTGGAATATTAATTAATTCTCAATTGTCTTCAGAAGTTTGAAGAACGTGTTCAATTCATATCGACCTTCACGATCTTATTATTTGTGCAGCCATAAAATCATTTTAATTAAATTCAAATTGAATATCTCTCTATAACGTCTTCTCAAAATGATGATATTGCCTACATAAGCACTGCTCTCCACGTACCCATTCAATTAATTTTATTGCATGTTTCGAAACTTTTAGTAGTGTTTCAATTGAATTATATTTATAACCTTATGTAGATAGAATTCAACTCTATTGTAATTAAACGTTAATCTTAAACTCTACCGAGAATAGTTTATTTAGATTATAGAAAATATATATATATATA
Source organism: Odontocerum albicorne (assembly GCA_949825065.1). NCBI lineage: Eukaryota > Metazoa > Arthropoda > Insecta > Trichoptera > Odontoceridae > Odontocerum > Odontocerum albicorne. The sequence continues at coordinate 37,667,919 of OX463846.1, forward strand.
TATATAAGATGGTGACTGTATATATTGTAAGGAGAAACTTTCGATAAAAGTGATTTAATTTATATTTTTTAATGTTGTTTTGAAACATTTTAGTTTTAAGCTTTTCGGTTGTTTTTAAAAGCTCTTGTCTTCCTAACAATTTTAAATATTTTTTACTAGTTAAAAATTTAAATTTAACTTAAAGTATTTAACGAATTTAACGTTATGTGGGAAATATAATTTCTAACAATAACATTATCCAAGATCGTGATTTTGCATTTACATTAAAATAGAAAATATAATATCATTGGACGATTTATGCTTTTGAATAAAGTTATAAAAATCTCTAGTTAACTCCCTATAAAAATATTTCATAAACTTAAAATTTCATCGATCTGAAGGTTTTAACTGTTTTCAAACGATTGCCAAATCTGTGTCTATACACATTTGCCCATGATGCTTGAAGAAAATTGGACAGCATTTTTATTTTAATAAAAAAAATAGTAATCAAATTATAAATATTTTTTCAAGTTTATTTTTTAATTAAACTTCTATCAAGATATATGAAATTAATGCGAAAAACTCTAGTTTATTTTAATTGTGTTTTTAATTTATAACTGATGATTTGTTTCGCTTTGCTAATGAATTTAAAGAAAAAACAGAATGTCATCAAAATTATTTCTTTAAAACTACACATTTTAATGTTTCTATTCTTGTATTTATTTCTTATTTTATTCACACTATTAATATAAAAAATACGCTTTCATTTATCAGGGCAATTACCTAGTACTTAATATTTTTAATATAATGGGCCCAAATATTGGTAAAAAATCTTAATACTTACGCCTTTTAACGTATTGAAAGAATGTTTTAATAATTTAGATAGTTATTTGGAATTGTAAGTATTTTTTCCGCAAATTTTCTGTTCTTGAAATTTTGTCCTAAATTTTTATTTTTATTTAATGGTTCACAAATATTTTTATAGTATCAGCATAGCTTATGCGGTTTCTATCGACTGTTTAAAACACAGATATTTTATGTTCGGATTTGGTAATTTTCATGCTAATAATGAAGAAATATTCACAATTTCATTGTTTACTAAATTAACAAATATTGTTTATCCAGAAAACCATTTTAGTGTACTATGGTGACTTATTATCATTCTTATTACATTTTAGTGTACTATGGTGATTTATTATCATTCTTATTACATTTTAGTGTACTATGGTGACTTATTATCATTCTTATTACATTTTAGTGTACTATGGTGATTTATTATCATTCTTATTACATTTAAGTGTACTATGGTGACTTATTATCATTCTTATTACATTTTAGTGTACTATAGTGACTTATTATTATTCTTATTACATATTCTGTACGAAATATTTGTCAAAACAAAGATCCTCATCGATAGTTTTTCTAGGCTTAAGTCTCACTAAAAAAATTTTAGTAGAATCATTTTTCCCTTTGATTTAAAAAAATTCGGGCACAATGTTTAACCTTCAAAAAATCTTGAAGCAATAACATTTTGTGCAATATAAAACAAATTCATTAATAACATACATATGAAAATGACAAAAAAAATCATTTTCAAACTAATAAACTCCTTAGTTTTAATGTGTTATTGAAATAAATTTTGATTTGTTTTCTCGAAATTTATTATTTTACATCCAATATCTATGCTTTAAACCAGGGGTCGGACAACTACGGCCCGCGGGCCAAATCAGGCCCGCCGCCTCTTTATGTACGGCCCGCGAGCTAAGAATGGATTTAACAATTACAATTTTTTTATTTCAAATTACGCGTTATAATGGAACGGCCGACCGTCAAGGTGAGGTGTTGCGAGATACGGCCATACGTGGCGCTCATATAGCTTTGCATTCGGTGGCCTCTGCTGTCACACCACGCAGTTATAATTCGGCAGCATTCGAGTTTGCCTCTTGGCCCACAGACCCGTAAATATTTACTATTTGGCCCTTTTCAAAAAATGATTGCCAACCTTTGCTTTAAACAGCCGATATGAAATTAAAAGATCTTTAATCTTATACAAATTCTGACTAAAATCTGTATATTTTTTTTAATGAAACATAATTGAATTAACGGGATTTATTGCAAATATTATAATAATAATTCAAATTATTATTTTTCATTAAATATGAATTGTGCCAATAAAATAATGGGACTTTTGTAATAAACATTTACAGTGTTTCAGAAATTTCGTAATCTTATTTCGTTTTCTGTTAAATAAAATATTAATTGATCGAAAAACTGTCTTTTATTTGAAAATATAAATTAAAAAGAACAAAAGCAAACCTTCTTTTGAAATATCTAAGAAATGAAAGTTGATGGAAAAAAAGAAGTATTGTCAGAAATAAATATAATATGAACAGTTTTATTAAGATTGATTTCTTATAAAATGAGTTTAAAACTCTGTTCTTTCTAAGTACCATAATAGAGACTTAGTGGGGTGACGATGTCGATATGAAAGTTTTCAACAATTGTGATTAAGATAGCTTGGGATTGGAAAGGGTATGTTAGAATATGAAATTAGAGTGTGGTTTTTACTGAGTGTTTTAGTATTAAGGATAAATATATGAAATTTGTAATAAATAAATTATACCACTTTATTACAGTCGTACCTAGTGAAGCAATACTTTATATCAACAAAAAGTGTTTTATTTTAGCATTGTTAGGTATTAGTACTCTACGGTTTGTTTTTCTATAAAAAAATATTAGTATTATATATTATGGATATTAAAAATAAAAATGATCAAATAAAAGATCAAAAAAAATATGGTTCATAATTTTACAAATATTGATTAAAATTTGGAAATGTGGTGACAATCGTGTTATTTAGACAACCTTCGTAGCGTAGTTGGTAAGACAACTGGTTTCTGATCCAGAGATTAAGGGTTCGATTCCCGCTTGAACTTTTTAAAAGGATTCCAGGATGGATTTCCACTTAAGGCCTCTTTAACATCTTCCTGGTTGGTTGGAAGAGATTTCCGCATGGCAGTAAGTTAGGTTGTATTGTATACAACGAAAGTACAATACAATATTTTTCTGGTTGATTGGATGAGATTAGGTTGTATACTGTAAACAAAGAAAGTGTAATACATGATCGCTCGGGTACTGCTATAGCTGTCAGACGTGATTCGTTTAATAGAAGCAGGTTCGACTCCTGAGTTAGAGCGCTCTTGAGGAGAGTTTTCTCTGTAAACGGCGTTTTATAAAATTGTTCTTCCTTCTTTCTTTACTGTTTTTTTTATTAAACATTGGTTTTAGGAATAGCTGAAATAATTAAATTATATATCTTAAACCTTAAAAATGATGTTTATTTTACTTTGTGGTGTTATGTTTATTTATTTGTAATAAAAAATAAATAAACAGTTGAAAACAAATGAAAAAAGAACACCTATTTTTTCTTTTGTTTTCAACACTGTTTTTACTTTGTAACTTCACAGCCGGTTTCAATGACCGTTTTCCTTGTCAAAAGAAAATGAACTTAATTACATACAAAAATAAGTGATTTATTTAATTTATTAAAAAATAATTAAATTATACTCCTATTATTATAGATTAACTTGGAATTATTGTACGAATATTGCGTCACGATAAACCGCACTATCTTCTACAATTCGTCCATTGAACATGTGCGATAAGAATTCCGACTTCCAGAAATAACGATGATACCAATGTGGTGAGTATTATTTAGAAATTTGATAAAATCTTGATTGACCGCTAATTAAAAGCCAAATCAGCTATTTAATTTAATCATCTCGTCTCATATTCATTTACTTGTATGGTACCTCTAACTTTTCAGTATAAATGATGCGATGTGTTGTAGACCGTGATGTATCAAGACTCGGTAGTGTTTTCGACCCCAGACGTCGGTTAGTAACCACTGGAGCAGGCACGTAACTTAAATTTCACGATCGCACGTTTTGGAAATACCACTGTACATGGACTGGTAACAATACTCGCACACGTCTAGCGCATACTCATTTGCATGAGTTATCGTTTTATTGAATACAATATAACCTTATGGATTTATTGCTATGTCTTACAACCACCAAGAAAAATATTATAGAGGCCAAAGTGAAAAGCATTAGGCATTAAATCGGCTACCCCTGGTTTGAAGATAGGTGACTTACTTCCGGATGCAACACAAGTGCCTATAAACTAAGATACAGATGTGTCCGGTCTTTTTTCATCCCCAATAATGGGGTGTCTCCCATTGTATCTATCGAATCTGTGTCTGAGGGATGTTCCTTCAGAGAGATGTGAAACTTTGAAGTCGATTTCTTTTACATCTAATAAATTGGTTGTTCCAAACTAATTCGATAGGGTAGGGTAGGGTATTATGCCAAAGTTTATGCTGTTATGCTAAAGTTTTTGTTGCTGGTTCTGTGGTGTGAAATGGTCTACCTCCAAGTGTTAGAGATATGGATGGCGTTTGCAGCTTTAGGAAGTATTTAAAGACAATACTTTTTGGCAGGTCTTATCAAAATTTGTGTATGAGTTTGTAAGTTAAAGCGTCCTTAAGGAGAGTTTGCCCTCTACACGGCGCTTTATAAATTATTCGTTTATTATTAATAGAACATTAACAACGTTAAAAATTTTAATGGGAAGGCTAACTGCAGAGTACAAGTACATAACTATGCAAAAAGCTACCATTTTGCAGATCAAGAGAACCATTTCACTAGGTAATGCCTGTGACAAAGTGCGTCATTCCTCAATGACAAATTTCATACATTTGTCCTTCATAATGAAAACTCCAATGAAACGTTTACACTCACATCCTAACGCATACTTAAGTTATCTCGTACACATTTTCAACCGTATCATAATCTCAACAACCACATCGAAATAATGTCCAATAACTCCTCATCACACGCTCTTCATTTACATCAGTCATTCATTCATATGTCTATGCGGATTTACTTTCAGGTTTTATTCATCCGATTTTTTTGTAATGGAATACGTCAAACAGAAGACTTTGAGTCATCTTGAAGAGCCACGTGTTACGCAAAAGGGTAAAGTACCTTTTAATTTTTTAAACAAACTCGACATTTAGAAAAGTTTGTCTTCGCCATCAATGAAGTCAAGTTAATAATTAAACAATTATTTAAAAAAAAAGTTTATTCGCTCCTCCATTATGGAGCTGCGAAATGTTGGACTTTATTGAGTTAAATTAATTGCTTCAGTCATAACGCTTCTCGTTTAAAATGTGAACGCCAAACAATAGCAAGTTAATTAATTGTTGGTTCAGTTCATCAAGAATACAAGTTACAATTTCAAAAGACAAGTTAAAATATTAGATAATCGAGAAATTCGTGCCATTTTTTAAATACACGTAAAACATTTTTTTTTCAATTTGGAACTGGATTCTACTGCATTATAAACTCACAACTTTGTGAAACAACTTTCTTCCAATGCTTAACTAGTTTTTTTTTATACAAATGTTGATAGATTTATTATTAAAAAATATTCAAGATGGTTTTTTAAAATCCCTTTTTATTCTGAAAGTTTTCTCTGTTAGTGATATTTGAGTTTCATATAAAAGGGTTAAAATGTAATGGTCTGCGAATACAGTGAATGAATTGTGATCTTCCAATCTCACTCACACTATTTATGCTGTGTTAGTATTGCAGCGTGTGGCCTTGTGTTGTCATGGTAAAAGACTATGCTGCGCCTGTATATAGTGAATGAATTGTGATCTTCCAATCTCACTCACACTATTTATGCTGTGTTAGTATTGCAGCGTGTGGCCTTGTGTTGTCATGTTGTTGTCATGTTGTTGTCATATACATAGTGAATAAATTGTGATCTTCCAATCTCACTCACACTATTTATGCTGTGTTAGTATTGCAGCGTGTGGCCTTGTGTTGTCATGGTAAAAGATTATGCGGCGCCTGTATATAGTGAATGAATTGTGATCTTCCAATTTCACTCACACTATTTATGCTGTGTTAGTATTGCAGCGTGTGGCCTTGTGTTGTCATGGTAAAAGACTATGCTGCGCCTGTATATAGTTAATGAATTGTGATCTTCCAATCTCACTCACACTATTTATGATGTGTTAGTATTGCACCGTGTGGCATTGTGTTGTCATGGTAAAAGACTATGCTGCGCCTGTCTTCAAGTGCTGGATTGCTTTTCATTTTGCAGCTGTTGGCTGTATTTTTTCGCGTTTGTAAATAATAGTTTGGCCAGATTTCAGGATCTCTTAATAAAGTATTCCCTTGCATTCCCACCATACACATAGAATTTATTTTTTCAAGTGCAATCCTAGCTTAAGAGTGTTTTAGATGGCTGATCTGGTAGAGCCAAATGTACGAGTATATTCTATTCACATTGTACAAGAGATCCCTTTTCGTATCTTGTTACTAATATGTCAAGAAAAATATCATTTTCCAAACAGCATGTGGCGTGAAATGGCCTGTTTCTTAGTTTTAGAGATAAAGGTGGCGTGTACAGCTTTGGGAAGCACTTAAAGGCAATCATTTTATAAAAATGTATGATGGTATATGAACACTTTACAACACACTAAACCTAATGCCGAATGTGTAACTATCACATATTGGAAGAATTACAAAGATTTCTTTGTAGTTCGTCTTTCTTTGGTAAGTTTTCCACAGTTTTCTTACCAAATATGTTTTTCTGAACATATATAGATGTGAAGAAGTACCTGATTTAATGGCCGTAACCACTACTTTCCTATCTTTACACTCAACTTATGTGTGTATATGTGTAAATTTATTTTGTAATATTTTAAACATGTCAAAAGTAGTGGATTCGAATCCTGAATTAGAGCGCCCTTGAAGAATTTGTCTTCTAAACGGCGCTATATAAATTGTCGTTTTATTATTATTTTATTGATGGCCTAGTAGATATAGTAAACACACGCTGAAATTTTGTCCAACTGGTTCTTTCAACCAGTTTATGGGGTACCCATACGACTAATCATACCCATCTTCTTTATGTGGTAAAAACAGTTGGTTTTGTGATTCTTATAGTTTTCGTGATATCATTAGTTGTCTGTGTAAATATTTTCAACGTTAGCACAAATTTTGTGTTATCAATATCTGAACTTTGTCTAACCCGAGATTCATCTTGAATCTTGTGGGATATTTTTAAATCACCACCATAGACTTTCCTGAGTCATTTATATGTTGTAATAATCTTAATATCTGCCTTAACCTTAAAAAGCTAGTATAACTAGTGCCAATAGTCTGGTGAGCAGGCAGAGGATGAAGATGAAAATTAACATTTTTTTTACATATTGCGAATGTAAAAAATAATGTTAAGAAAAAAAAACAATAAATTGAATAACACAGTTAACGATTTCAATAACTCAGAAGATAATTTATTTTTTGTCTAAATGTTCAGTTACTTTTAACTTGTTTACATATAAATGTTAATTACTTATAAAGCATTTCTATACCGTCAACCAGAAGCTGGAATAAATAAATTAAATTGTTTAATTCATCTCCTTGAGTCAACAAGCCCAAGCACCAAATACAGTGGCGTATTCTATTATATTTAAAAAAATATATTATGTCCATGCACATATGAGAACTGGCAGATTCTTTTACTATGTGTCTACGGCAAAACTCATTTCTGTTCAAACAGCTGTTCTACGTACACATGACAGCTGGTCGGCAGTTCAGCAGCATAACAGAGACTTTAAATCACCCACTATACCATGAGAAATGGTCTTCTCTGTCGCATAAGTTGGTAAACGCCTATTTCTCAGCCGGTATATGGGTCCCATTTCCGTTGGAACACAATTAATTTCAAAGAGGGTTCTTGTCTGGTTTTCTCTTAAGATTTATTTAAAAAGAAATCTGATTGGCTGGACAAGATTGTCACATAGCAAGACATTTGCCAGGTTGAACTGTAGACGGCGAAAGAGTAATATAGTACAATATTTTAAAATCTTATTAAATACAGTGAATTCGTTCACTGCATTTGTAGATTCTTCAATCTATGTTAACGGCAACACTGACTGCCGACTACTTGTTCTTCATACATTTTTCATCTGAGGCTCGTAACCTTCCACGTTACCACTAGAGATATGGTGAAAAGGATTGCTGACTTTCTTTATTTACCACATAAGAAAAAAGTTTACCAATGACAACTGGGTTCGATACAACCTCCAACCACACGATGATGGAGGACAAAATATGTACCTATCCAGTGCGATATATCTTTGAAGATACAAAGCGTTGTTCCAAATGAGCACGAATCATTAAGTGATGAAAAAGTTCGAAGGGATTCCTCCTCCGGCAGTGACAAACCTTTATGAAACGAATAATAGTGACGATGGAATCGGTCCAACATCACGGAAAGAAGAAAATGACTGGCGGTAAATTAAATATACTTAATTTACAAAATATGGAAAATTGTGAATATGAATGCTGTAAAAATACATAGTGTGTTACTATATGACAGAATAGTAAATCCAGTGATTAGGTATGATGGAGAACTTATGACTGATGTATTAAGTAAGACGAACAAGCAATAGCACTCTAAGATGGTTTAGGCATGTAGAAATGAATGAAGAAAGACTAACAATTCAAATATGCAGTGCAAATGTAAGTGAACGGCGTGGTAGAGAAAGACCAAGAAAATTCTGGCACTCTTCTCTCTGGTGACACCGATAGTATATTTATATGTTTAAGAACATACTTGAAATTTATAAATAGCATGTCAAACTATACGAGTATATTCGAATATCAAAAATATAAATATGAGTTAATAAAAACACCACACTCAAGAGCTCACGCAAACCTTTACCACAAGTCATTCCTCTTGCAAGCCCAAGTACTCAAACTCCTGTCGCAATAACAATCACCCTCCGATCGATTGCCTAAATTGTTTTCCTCCCTTTGCCTTTATTGAATTTCAATATTATAATATAATTGAAACGTTGGTGGACTTCCCAGTTTGAACAACATGGGTGTGTGGAAAGATAATTATGGCGATGATAGAAGTTAATGCGCTACGGAAAGAGAATGTCATAAACAAATATTTTAAGAATAATATATTCACAAAGGTCAGTAAGACGGACAATCAACAGGTCGTTTATGCACAAAGACGTAAAACGCCACTATTAGACTCCTAAAGCTCTAAACTGTAAACATTGTCATGAAGCCCTAAAAGTTTAAAAAAAATCATTAGTCCTAAATAACAATTATTTCATTTTGCACCCTTAAAAGTTCAAAGGCGTAAAAACGCCATTTCGTTGCTCTAAAAAACATTAAAGGCATTAAAATGCCTTTTTGTAGCCCTAAAACCTAAGATATAAATATATCGCTTTATAGTTCTAAATGCTAAAAAATGTCAACAATGTCACTTTGTAATCCTTAAATCTTAAAGGTATAAACAATGTTGCTTCAAAGCTCTAAATGCTCAAATACATAAAACATGTCATATTGTACACTTAAAAACCCTAAGTTAACAAAAATGCCTTAAAAGCTTAATTTTTTTTAAATATCACTATACGTGTCATAGACCTCAAAGCTTAAAGGTGTCAAAATTTTCATTTTGTAGCCTTAATGGTAAAAATGTATCAGAAATACCTTTTTGTTACTCTAATAACCTAAGCTGTCAAAAATACTTGTTTGTAGGCCAGCTTAAATGTATTAAAATTACACTTTGTAGCCCTTAAAGTCTAAAAGTGTCAAACATATTTTTGTAGTCTTAAAAGCTACTACAATAAAAATGTCCAATATGTTAAAAATTACACTTTTTGGTTCTTAAAACAAACTGCAATAAGGAAGTTCGCTTTGTGGTCTTTAAAATATAAATATATCAAGAATATCGTTTTATATTTCTTATTCAATAATATTATATTATATTACAAATGCGATACCACTGTTTAAGACTCACACAAACGTGCCGTATCTGAAGCCAGCATACAGTCGTATGTTTTATTTAACAGCGGTTTTAATTGCTCATATAAAGAGCGTACCGAGAACAGTACTCTCTTTGTCCGTCCTGACAAATGTTTATATTTTCATATTACTCATTCCTCTGGACTGTATCACTCGTATGCCCAGTCAGTACCAGTCTACTTGACAACACAAAGGGATTAACACGGTCACTGGTTCAAAAGCGAAAATTTGTCAATAACGGTTTAACCAGGAAATTTAAGGTGACCACCTTAAGATAAATAAATAAGTGGATCATATAAGTAAAATGTGCAAACAAAACATAATAATAAAAAAAAGCTGTTGGTTTTGTTAAGGTGCTTTTTAAAACGCTGAAGCTTTAATATGTGATATAAAATTCATTTTTCGAACGAAGATAGTTCTTTTGATTATTTTAAATTATTTGATGCACTCGTGTTTTTGAGAGGATAAGTAACAAGCAATTTTTTTAGAAAATGTGTTTAACAAAAGTGATACTTTGTTGTGTTATTATACAATTTTTTTTGAAAGCAGACGCAATCAGTCTAGATCTTAGTGAGACTTATGTTGTAAAGAAAGTGGATGATATATTTAATAATATTATAGTGGAACCGAGAGCATTTAATAATGAATATTCTCATAAATCTAAGAGAACAAAAAGATATGTTAGATTTGAAGATAATAATGTAGATAGTGATTTAAAAGAAATATACGATTCCGCTAACGTGCTAACTTTGCAAATAGAAGACTGGATATTCGTGTTGGAAGAAAACAATTTTTTATCGTTTGGTAACAACTTCGAAGAAACATGGATATCGAGCAAAAAAGAAGATAAAACGGTTAAAAAAGACGAACGAGAAAGTTGCAAATTTTATACCGGAGAAATATTATACGAACCTGCTTCAAAAGCCATTATTACCATATGCGATAAAAACCGCTATTACGGCTTTTTCACTTCGAACGATAAATCGTATTTTATCGAGCCCACAGTTCACCCCCAGAATGGGCATATTGTTTACAAAGCCAATTTGCCGAATTCCGAAGAATCGACCCGAAAGACAAAGTCAAATATGAAAGAAAAAACCGACGCTAATGGTCATATAAACGGAGAAGATTTAAATATATCTCTTAAGAATGAAAAAAGCACACACAAAAGAAATATCTCGAGTGGTCCTGGAAATTGGGAAGGAAGCCGCGAAAGGAAGGAGGGACTCGATTTCAAAAGAGATCATACGTTTTATTTTGAAGAGAATCTTTACAATAGAAGAGATAACGTTAAAAAAATTAAAAGAGATGCGCCATTTGAAGCCATGGAGATATTTAATTTGACCGGCGACACGAATACAGAAGATATTAATTTTAATTTCGGTGACGAGGAGAGGAAAGACTTTGTGGAACATTATAATAAAGTAGTTGTCAAGGATGACAAAGAAAATGATAGCTACGATGACTATGATGAAAAGCCTTCTGGTAGATCTAATTGGCACAAGAAGCACATGCTCCAGGATGACCATGGGTATTTCATTGACACTGCTTGGTTATCAAGGCCATTACTGAGTGAGTTACTTCACTTTTATTCAAATTAACATTATAACATATACAAGCGTCATTCAAATTAAAATAAGATGTACGAGTTATTGATATTAACATAAGCATTATTGAAATTAACTTTAGATTTATAAATGTTATTGTAATTAACATAAGAATTAAGCGTAATTGAAATTAAAATTAGATGCTAGCATTATTGAAATTAAAATTTGATTCAAGCATTGTAATTAACATTAGATTCAAACATTATTGAAATTAACATTAGATATTAACAATATTGAAATTAAAATTAGATACAAGAGTTATTGAAATTAACATTAGATAATAAGCATTATTGAAATTAACTTTAGATATAAGTGTTATTGTAATTAACATAAGATATAAGCGTAATTGAAATTAAAACAAGCATTGTTGAAATTTACATTAAATTCAAGCATTATTTAAATTAATATTATATACAAACATTATTGAAATTAACATTAGATGTAAGAGTTATTGAAAATAAATTAAATACAAGTGTTATTGAAATTAAAATAGGATAAAAGCGTAATTGAAATTATTATTACTAAGAAAGCTCAACATATTTTCTTTAAAAATATTGTATTATATATCTGTTGAAGATGTCAATATAGCCTCTATTAAAAAAGGACAGCTCGTGAAATAAATGAAGGGCACTTGGAAAGTTAGTTCTTCTTATTTTTAGTTAAAATAAATTAATATTTCTGTATTTCAAATAGTCGTTAGAAACATTTAACTATATACTTTCAAATAAAGTAAGATGATTGGTGCTTCCCATACCAAATATCTCTCTGCATGGCTGGAAGAGATTGCCACATGGAATGTCTGTCAAATTTCACTGTATACAACGAAATTGTACATGATTTGCAACAAGAAAAAAATGTAAATTTATTTTTAAAGCGCGCTTGTTTAAATGTACAAGAAATTTGAAAAACGCTCGTCATGGAAAAAAATGTTTCAAGTAAGTTGATTTATCGTTCCCGCTATGTTCGACGATATTAGTCATGCCTGTGAATTTTCAAAGCTTGTTAATTCAGGAAAACGATACAACAAAATATCTACATACTGCAATGGAGTGGTGGTATAAATCACTGTCGTAAAGGTCGGCTTGTTTGATGCTTCTGAGAAACGCCAACGATTCTAAAAAGTCTTTTAACTCCTAGCTTATTTATTTATTTTAAAATTGTAAAATAATAACTTTATTGTAAAACAATCATTTCATTGTAAAACAAAGTAGCGGGTTCATTGCCATGCGGTTATCTCTTCTAGCTATCAAGACAAAAGTGAGTAAATATAGTAACATGGTCACCAATAATTATTGGTCACCAATAAATATTATAATATTTAAATAATTGTTTATTTACCTGTCTAAAATTTATGAACAATATATGATACATTATATAAATGAAAGCAAGATTTTGTCAATCAAAGGATTCACGGGACGGGAGGGTAGAGATACATGGAAAATCGGGAGAGAAACACCTTACATTACTGTCTTGAAGTAAATAATTTTTTCAGTCACTTTTAAAAACCTGTCAATTACTGAGTGAGTCTAACATTGGTGTATAACTGGTTCCAGAGTCTCACTACATGGACAGTAAATACGAACGGTAAATTGGGAAAGCCAAATGATAGGAAAGCCAAGTGCCAGTCCATGACAATATGTGAATTTTGCGTATATTTCTCACGTTCAACTAGTTCAGTTCCCTTCGATACAAATATACATTGTCGTACTTTCTCAGATCAAAAATAACATTTCAAAGGTGCTGTAATTTGTTCAACTGTTCATTTGTATCAAACAAACATTTCAAAGGTGCTGTAATTTGTTCAACTGTTCATTCGTAAAAACAGATAACCACATCGTCCGAAATGGGAAAAAACAGAAATTGTACGAACAAAATTTAAGTTTAAGTAGATAGGAATTTTTTCAACATTTCATGAGAATGAAGGCTGAAGAAGATCCTTCGGTATATGGTTTCGCCTTGAGTGAGTGTGATCCACTTATACTTGTAGGTATTTACCTATTTTATTTAATGATATGATTAAGCCATCGAGTGATATTGAAGAATACATGTCAGCGTTGTTGCCAAGAAGCTGAGCCCCTCCATGGATTCTTCTGAATGTACAAATTGTACAACATCCTTCCAGTAGTTTCCTTAGCCCACGTTTCAATCACATATATCAAAGTTGGCGCTAAAATATTGTAGAGTATCATTTAAGCAGATTTTAATATTATCCGGTACGGGTATATGGTATATGTTTTTGTGTCCCGTTGACTTTATTTCTTATCGCTAAACGCCATTCGATATCTCTCATAACTTCATCATCATCTGAGAAAATACTACCCACATGGCATAATTATTTAACTTGCTGCAATTTTCTATTGTTTACCCATATTTCGAATTAACTTTTCTTTCACACTTTGGTACTTTCATGACTTTTGAATTCGCAATATACATTTGTCAAATTCTGTAATGCATGTTTGTTCTCCGCTAATACTAGCGTGTTGTTTCTTCACACACGAACCTATGAATTTATTAGACAACCAGTGTAACATAACGCATCCCTGCTTTGCCCCTTTTGAAACATTAAACCACTTAATCAAGACACTATACAAGACCAGTCTAATATTGGTCTATTTTCGGCGTATAATGACGCAATACCATGTTTAAATTTCCATTTCTCACCATATTTATCCAATATTTTTCATAGCTTCTTGCTTACACTTATACCATATTTATTCAATATTTTTCATAGCTTCTTGGTCAAATGCTATTTCCATGTCTACAAACGCATAGTACACGTTTTTTTTTATATTTTGCTATACATTTATACACAGGCATACGCATAAAAATTTGATGACACATCCTTTTTCACTTAATAAAGCACCCTGAACTTTAAAAATGTAGAATCTTTAATAATGTAGAATCTGAATGAACGAAAACTCAGGGCTAAGTAAATATCCTACTGACAGAAAACATTATTCAAACTATTCACAGCCAAATTCACTTATTTACAAAGCAAAATATAAAGTAAGTAAGAGGGATATGTGAATCTACTAAACAAGTGTTAATATTACAATTGTTAGAAGAATCAAGCATTGTCTTATAATATCAAGAAGTGACAGCTGTCAAATAATATTTGAATTACGTTAATTAAATAATAATAACTATGAAACCCATAATGTTATACATGGACGTAAATACAAACGATTTTATATTGTTAGAATCATTGAAGTTTCCTCGGAAATATCATAGAGATCTATAAATTGATGTCTTCCGTGGCCGAGATAATAAAACACTTGGCCTCTATTCAGGTGTTCAAAGTTCGATTCCCGATGGTGCCCGAAAATAAAATAAATTAAAAATGGTCCCAGTCTGGTAAGAGAATTTGTCTGATAACAAAATTTACACGCGCTAGACGTGTGCGAATGTTGTAGCTTCGTTACGTAAGGGGTGGTTTTATCATCTTTGCGATGACGAAGTGTGAGTTCCGTGTATACTCCAATGGTTCTTAGCCCAAAACTCGATTCATGGGGTAGAACACAATGCTGTGTCCTGTTCATGCTCTTCTATATGTCTTAAGCATTAATTCGAATGTGTTGAGATGCAGCATAAAAATAAAAGTAGATACATTTCTTGGACTGTTTTAAGATACAAGTTTAATGTATTTTAAATGAAATTATCATGTACTTTCATTGACATTTCATCAAACAATACCGACATTTATTTAGGATTAAGAATTGTGGCATTCGCATTATCGCTTTTCAACATTGCTTTCTCGTGAATGGCTTGAACCATTTCAATGGCTTGAACCATCACAGCTATGACTAATGAATATACAATATCCGTCTGCTTTATTTCAATTCTTCAGTTTATCAATTTTGAAGTACACAAATATACATCATAATGCATGCAATTTATAATAATACTAAAATGTTTTACTTAATACATACCAGTAATATACATCATTTCATTTATTAAAGGCATATTTTTTCTGTTACAATTGCATTTTTTTGCTTGAATTATTTTTTACATGAATTGAAATTATTCTAATGAGCCTATTTAAAAATTGGTTACGAAAACATTAAGTATTACATTATTTTTAAAATTATGTTTATATTAACGTTAATTTCGTTTAAAATATTCAAGTTTCAAAACTATTTTTATGGAATCTTGTTCCTTCGTATACTCGTATTAACAAATCTACTTAATATTTTCAAATCTAATTCAGCCGTTGTCGTTGATGGACCTCGTAGTCGAGGATCCCCTCGCCATTCCAACGTCAATTCAGTTGGAAAGTGAAGCTGTGCTGTTGAGCTGTTGGCTCTTTTCTTATTTTTAAGTGAGTGAGCCGTTGCATACCAGCAAAGTCATTGGCCACACTATACGTATAAAGTTAGAACGTGGAGATTTGGTTTGGACCATTAGTGTAAAGCCCGTGGGGTTACTCTCAAATGGTGGAGAAAGTCCAAAAGAAATTGTTGAGATATCGCTGCTTACGTGATGGCGGTTTTTACCAGTGGCTCTATTCTATCAGTGGCAAGTTTCTCCAAGGCATGTTGAAAAACTATCTTCTAAGCATGAGGAGGGATGAGAGGGCCTCTTCTTATGCCTTTAAGTCGCTGACGGGAGCTATATCTAATTCAACTATGTTGGAAAATACAAAGTGTTATACCCCTTACAACTATTTAAGATACTTATAGAAAATACAAAGCGTTATACCCCTTACAACTATTTAATATTTATTTGTTTAGACTGACAATAAATGGAATTAACTTGACAAGTTCTTTTCCTTTGTGGGATCTAGTAAGTTATATTTTGAAAGGAGGATGCGTAGAAAGTCAAAGAAATTGTTAGAGTTGTATGAAGAGGTGTATAGATAGATGTTGAAAAGGCGGAAGGATGTGTGTCGAGGTAGGAAAGTCTGACACTGTCATATCTACCGAACTCGACAGGGAAATGGTGTGATGGTATGTATGTTACGTTTAAATTAGATTAATGCCCCCAGCACTTATTTATTCTTTGGTTACACAATGTTGGTAATGTCTTATGTTCTCACGTTGACTCTAGGCGGAAATCGTTTGAAGATTATTAAATATATCTTAAATCTATTTTAAACATAATATTATAGAATATAAGACTGGAAATCCGACCCGGTCGAGTCAGGAACGATGGCTGGAGATCGCCATGGCTGTGGACTACACCGTCATCAACTTTCACGGGAAGGACAAGATTCGGCAATACGTGATGGCTTTAATGAACATCGTAAGTTTTAAAAATCTTTCCATTTATCATATTGTACTATATTACTTTAATTGTAAGAAATACTCTCGGAACAGTAGGAGATCCAATGTGGTACGAGTACATGGGTAAATTAACTGCTAATTCATAATTTAGCAATTTCTTCATTCTTCCGCCATGTTGAATGCAGCGCTTAAAAATGATCCTGTTAACTCCTGTTATTTGGTCCGTCTATCTTATCGGACACCTTCCTCATGATTGCCTTCCCTCAACTATCGATTGGCTACTGCGATCTCGTGGTGTCGAACGAAAGTTTTGCTGAATTTGAAGTTTTTCGTGAAAGTACTGACAACTCGTTAGACTGTTTGAACTTAACGCCTTAAACCGCTTTTTTTAAGTGTATTTACTGCGCTGCGAGCTAGTTCTCTTTCTCGTGACTTTGGAGCTTAAGTTAGTGGTCGCTTTTATTATTTTTGCATTCAGGTGTGTCGTGGTAGGATAGAACAGGACTGAACTTCTCTCGATTATCCCTGTAATCGTCAGCTTCTCCAGATTATGGGTTTGAACCGGCGACCTTCTGCACGGAAGTTCAATACCTCGCGGTCATGCACCTCAATATTACCTTTTATCATGCAGGGGAGTATGTCAGCAAACTGAGACCTGGTAGACAAATTTAATTCCTGAATAACCTGAAAGAGTTATTCTGCAATTCAGCAACATCCCTCTTTAGAGCAACCGTAGACAAAGTCATTATTGTCCGTTGAGCGGACACGGCCCAAAAATGACATCTATTGAATTTCGAGCATTTTTTTTTCAACTAACCAGATTAAACCTGAATGTGAAAGAATCTTTGAGGTTTTTCAGTTCCATGACAATCGGGAATCGAACACAAAACTAAATATTAGAAATGATCAAATCACACATGTATGATAGTGTAATATTATTTATAAAATTATTTTACAAATCTAGTTTTTTTTTGTAGAAATGATACTTGAATTGATCTTATAAAAAATAATGAAACTTAAAAAAACAGATCCAAAATCAGGTTTCAAACCAAGCAGTTTTAGATATTTATTAAATGATCACTGATTTTTCAAAAGGCGCAATTTATAACGAATTCTTCTTTAGTGTGACTCACAACTTCATGAAATACAATTATTTGTAGTATAAAATCATATAATTAATTACCTTATATGTTTAAATATATGTTTTTTTTTTTAAAAACATGCTTGTTCTATAAAATCCTTTTGATTTTTTTTAAATTTTTTGTCACTGTTTATCCTGTTAAGTAAACCAAAAAAGAAATAATTATAAGATTAAATTAATAATATTAGTACTAGCAACTTAGGATAAAATAATTTTGTCAAACATTTATCTAATTTTATTTGATGTATTTTGAATCACAATAGGTGAGTGCCATATACAAAGATCCTTCACTAGGAGCCAATCTCCACCTGGTGATGTCGAGACTGATCTTCTACGATGACAAAAAGGACTCCATGATCAAAGTGGGCAACGCCAAAAAGTCTCTGGAGGCAGTTAACCGGTGGAATTACAAGCTTATCGGAAGATTAAGATATGGTAAATATACACGTATATCGATAATGTTTATTTTAATAAGAAAACAGGTGATGCGGTTTGCGAGAAAATAATAGAAGACCTTAATAAGTGCAAATCTGCAACCCTGACCCGTAAGTAGACGGATAAGATATTGATGAGGACGAACTTTTTTTTTTACTAAACAATCACATTGTTACCAAAATGTTACTTTGTTGGTGTGCTTTGTGTATTCAGTTCTTGCTCTGTATGGAATTAATAAATGCCCATTACCAGTGATGTGAGGGGAGGTGATGGCCTAGATTAAAGCGACACCCAGAACCGAATAATATACAGCCTGAGAACGAGAAGAGCCGACCCCAACAGCCTACCTAGGCAATGAGTTGGGACAGTGCCAGGAAGAAGAAGAAGTGATGTGAGGTGAGGGATCAAAGAAGTTGATGTTGGTGCCATTGAAGATGTCTGTGTAAGTCAGTTTGTAATAGGCATATCCTGTTACATATAGGAAAATAAGCGCTTCAGTACTTGCAGGTTGCCTGCATCTTCTGTCTCCATTTCCTGTAAACTAGGACCAGTTCTCTGCTATTTGACTATATCTACTAATATTTACTTCCAGTTGCGCTGATGTTTTAAGCGTCTCATACAGTACGCCCTTAAATATCTTATATTGTCTACCGTGTTTTCATCTGCAATCCATCAGCTCACCAAAGAGGATAAATTGTTATTATTGGGAGTATCTAGATATTCAGGGATGCGAGTTATGTATCCAGACCGATACAGATGAACACGGGACACCAGAACCTCGATGCCAGAGCAGTTTGATCTCAGGTTAACTGATTGAGAAATAAAATCAAAATATCAACACCACTTCGTCACATACTCTGCCTAGTGAAGTATCTCACTCTATCCACAAAGTGATAGGACTAGAAATATGACTTGTATACTCGCTTAGTTTTACTTTCATCTTCATTCTCTCCACATGTCGAAATCATCTTAAGGCTCCTTTTTTCATCTTATTTAAAACATCCATTTTATTAATGCATTCATTTCTGTTGTCTTCATTTCTCCTTCTTTCAAACATTGACACTCCACAAATTTTCTTTAGTGCACGCATCTTCACAGCATTAATCTTACTCTTATCTTTATTCTGCTAAGTCCAAGTTCCACTTCCATATATCAAGGGGGCACCAACACACTTTATGTATTGTAATTTTTGCTACTATTGATATTGCACGGTTGCTGTATACGAGTATAACATTAAGTGCTTATAACATAAACAGAATATAAAATCAATAAACTCACATTTTATATTATTACTTCGTATATTTCCATATTTTAAAGTTTATAAAAATAAAACACTGGAACATTATTTTATTATAAGTTTAAATATGTTTCTAGATTTAACATTTTCATTGCCAAGAATTATGAATTGTTCTGTTGATTCTTGGTTTAAATTAACTCAAATGTTAATGAACATCCTCTTTCCGAGAGAATTCTCTCGTGAAGTTTCCTGAAACATACAAAACATTACAATTTATCTTAAATATTATATGTTATCAAATTACGTATTGCCTAGAAACACGAAAGGATTTCGTCTAATCCTTTGCTTTGTGAGAGATTAAACATTAAAACTGGTTTAATTCCTGTTCATCTCCCTAATAACGTGTTTGAGAAACAAAGCATATTTGTTACCCGCTTACCTAGCGTATTTTGGAACATTTCATATATAAAATAAAAAACCTACAATTTTTAGATTTATTCGTTTCCTTCTGAAACTATCACTAAAGTGTATATTTACGAGTATGAATATTTAACTATAAATTATTTGGTTATATCACTAATTACCAACTAATCTATAGTTAAATATTTCTGCCTTCTATCCCGAGGCTCTTTTTACGCGGAATGATGACTGAAGAGAGCCTCGGGATAAGAGATAGAAACACGTGTAATGGGGATCTTCATGAATAATATGGTTTAAGCGGTCCTTATCGAAGTTCACTGGTCGTTCGGAACGTTCCATGTCTTTCAGGTCGAAATTACCGATTTTGAAACGCAAAAACCATCGACGAGCTGTCCTTTTATTTATAGCATCTTCACCGTACACTTCGCAAATATCACGAGCAGCTTTGGCAGCTTTATTCCTTCTATTGAACGCGAACAGAAGGAGGTGTCGAAAATGCTCACTTTCGTCTACTTGACATTCCATTTTGAAGGCTTGTAATCAAATAAAATAATATATGTAACGTAAAAGCAGACATAATATCTTGTAGAGCAGAAAATTTTCTTTCGAATGACGGATATCATTTTGTTTTACCTTTGGTGCTCATTTTTAAATTGGAAAAAAACGGACACATCTTATGTTAACACCCAATAGATAGATAAATCATAATATTATGATTTGGTCTGCATTCACAAAAAGAGCATAAGATACATAAACGCAAGTAATTATAAGGTTCAATATATTACGAAATAAAAAAATTATTTAATTAATAACAATTCAAAATAAATAACCATCGTCCCCTTTTACACGGGTTCAAAAATTGTTAGCTAGGTATTTAAAATTCGTTCAGTATAATTTCAATCTGTTCATTTATGACAGACCCACCGAGATTTAAATTTCGAAGTATTCCTCTCTCGCTCTCTTGTATTCAAAATTCAATTCTCGTATTCTTTCTTTGGCGACAACCGTTGTACGGGTTTTGGCCTTTTTATATTATGATAATACAAATTCCTAAATGAAACAACTTAGTTGATAGTGACGTGATTGATTCACAGAAGAGCGTCATTATCAGGGTATAAACCAGGGCTGTGGAGTCGGAGTCGGAGTCGGAGCCGGAGTCGTGGAGTCGGAACATTTTAGGCGGAGTCGGAAAAAAACGACCGACTCCGACTCCGTTTAATTATTTTAACATTTTCTTTAATGAATATCGTTACGGTATGTGTTAACCAGTTAACCTCTCATCGTTTCATGCCTGATACTATGCAGACTTTTATAATCGCAATAAACCCCAAAAGGGGATTACGTTCAGTTTACAGTTTTTACAAAATTAGATATAAAAACAGCAATACTGCGATATCATGAAATTATTCAAGATTCAGCGCTGACCGTCATTACCACTTACCACCTACACAAGTTAAGAGCTTCCATAAATCCTGACTTTTTTTGAGATCTAATTCCATTTAGACCACGAATAGGAAATAAGATTTATATAAAGTATATTTACTTTAAAAAATCTTATCTTGTGTTCTATTCAATATTGAATCAAAATAATAATAAACAATATTAATAAGATTTAGTTAACGTATGAAAACAAATGAAGCAACCTTTTTATTTATTTTAAAGTGTTTTCTTAATTTTTTTAATACCTACCTGTGTTGTTTTTCTAATTATTTTAAAAGTTTCATTTAATTCTTTTTTTAAATATTAATATATATTTTTAATATTATTTTAGCGTGAAGATATTGCTTAATGCTTATTGTTTATATATTTTTTTATAAAATTGTTTCATTTGTGTACGAAAATAATTAATTTTTAATTTATACCTGCATCCATTATTAATAAGTCAATATAAATACATTAGGTAGACGCAGTAAATTATAAAATAAAATAAAAATTGAAGTCAGAGTCAAGAGTTGGAGTCGGAGTCGGTGTCGGAGTATAAAATAAAGCCGGAGTCGGAGTCGGCAAATTTTCATCCGACTCCACAGCCCTGGTATAAACTATACCAAAACATGAATAGTGGTCACATATTAGTGTAAATTGTAATTTTTAATGTAAATATTAGTGTTGAGAGATGACCTCAGTGGTCTTGTCGGTAAGACATTTGACATTTCCCCGAAAGTTTCGGATTGGATTCTCAACGGTGAAAATAATAATAAATGAAAGGGTTCAAGTTTATTATCGAGAGAAATACTTTGATTTCAAATTACGTCTGGTAACACTACTCGCATGCACTAGACGTGTGCGAGACTAGTTGCCTGTTCACGTGCGGTGGTATTTCAAATACGTATGATGGAGAAACTGTAAGTTACCAGTGGGTTATTAATCCGAATGCTCGATTACTAGGGTCAAAGATAATATTATGTATCTCCCAGTTGAAAGTTATCATACAAAAAAAGAACGTGATAGTACACGGTCTGTCAAACGGGGACTGATTTTATTTTCATGTAACCACCAGCGCCATCTATGGATGAATAAATGAGTTAACTAGCGACACATTTCGACTATCTTCGTAAAAGTTTCAAAGCGCTGACATCGCTGGTTTATTCGTAATGATGTAACAATTGAGTGTACCTTCTGAATCTCGATCGGAAAAGGAACAATGGAGCAACGTGCCAACATTAAATAATATTTTAAATTGGGTAAAAGTGGCACAGAAACTTTTGAAATTATTCAAACTGTTTATGGTTGTGAAACAATGAGCCGTAAGACTGTATTTGAGTAGTATGCAAGATTTCGTGATATTAGAGAGGGAGCATTAAGAATGATCCACGGCCTGGATCATCATTGCCACTTCGAATTGAAGAAAATGTTCAAAAAGTGGCTGATATTCTTCGAAATGATCGTGGTGAGTCTCCTAGGGTCATCGAGGAGCTCACTGGAATTCCTAAATCCACTGCCCATCTCATTTTAACGGAAAATTTGGGCCAACGAACGGTCTTTACTGACTAGTGGTCAAAAAGTTTGCAGAGTGGAGCCCTGCAGAGACATGAAAAGAGCGACTGATATGGATGCAGACTTCATGTCAACCATTGTAACAGGTGATGAAACATAGTGCTTTCAGTATGAGCCATGTACCAAGCGCCAGTTATCGGATTGGAAAGGTCCACAATCTCCGAAACCGAAAAAGTGCGCATGCATAAGAGCCGAATCAAGACTCTGCTCCCCATTTTTATTGATTCCAAAGGAATTATCCATAACGAATCCACACCAGAAGGTCTAATGGTAAACGCCGATGTACTTGGGGGTTTGAATCGTTTATGGGCCAGGATTCTTCGAGTTCAACCCAAACACTGGGAACAAGGGGCATGGTCTTTGTTGCACGTAAATGCATCGGCGCACAAAAGCAAGATTGTACGCGATTTCTTGGTCAAAAAAAGGAACGATCACCCCCGTATTCGCCTGATTTGGCTCCATGCAACTTCTGGCTATTTCCGAAATTGAAATTGGCGATGAAAGAAAGCGTTTCGATACGATTTCAGACCTCTAGAAGGCTTCAACTGTGATTTTGGAGGCAATTCAGAAGAATGAGTTTCAGGAGTGTTTCAGAAAATTTTACAGCCGCTTCACAAGGAGTGTGTTTTGAAAAAAAGGTAATATAAACTAAAAATAAACAATGTTTTGTATTTCGTTTCCCATCAATCACCTTTCACATTGGACAAATGGTATGTTTATTTGACCTAAATGGACACGTGATTTTTATTGAATGATTCATACATAGACGTAGCAGAGATGCCACATCACTTTTAAATATATCATGGAGTCGTCTCTCAAATTAAATAGAGGACAGAACTTTAATGAAAAAGGACAAAAAGTATCATTATACGCAGGTGGCACCCCTTCTTGTACACATACAGGACAAATACTATTTCAATTTATTTCAGTAATAACTCTCCACTCTTTTGTTGGGGACCACCTCGTGATGGATTTAAAAGGAATCTGACATATGTGTTGCTGATACAAATATAACATATTTTTAATATGCCAATATTTTATTCAGATGAGAAGCCCCATGATGTGGCAATCTGGCTGACGCGCGAGTACATTGGGGGTCCCTCGGGTTACGCCCCGGTGTCGGGCGCCTGCAACCGTTCCCGAAGCAGCGCCATCAACAAAGACGAGGGACTTGCAAGCGCATTCATTATTGCTCACGAAATGGCGCACATGTAAGTATAAATGGCGCACATATGAGTATAAATGGCGCACATGTGAGTATAAATGGCGCACATGTGAGTATAAATGTAACTTTCGTTGTAATTTTATTTGGTTTGTCGGTGGCCGTGGTCTAATGCTTAGCGTTCACATAAAGTAAGCGAGCGTCTCAGGCTCGATTCCTGGCGAATTCATTTATTGACTGGTTAGACTGTTTCACATTTAAATTTATGTTTTTCTGTTGCTTATATGCTAGTAAATGTAAATTTTTATAGCTGAATAGAGCAACAAAAAAATATCATTATGTACAATAAATTAAAATCTGCTTTACGAAAGCCTGCAGCAGATTAAACCTGTCGATATCCTTGGCATTGGAACTTTGAGTTTGATCTGTCAAAACTGTGCGCTTACTGAAGTGCTACAGCTTGCACACAATACACTCACATACGTCTTCTATCTGTAAGATAGCTGATAATTATATTTGATAACGAGAATTGCCTATAATTTTATAGTAGATTTGGTTTGATTTTCGAACGGTCAAAGAAGACACTGGAACATAAAGCTAACATTTTGGATAGACTGGGAATACGAATTTAGTGTTGGAGTACTTCACGTAAATCAAGACTGAATAGAAGATATTATCCCGACTTGGCTCCTAGTGATTACTTTTTATTTCCAAAACTGAAATTATTTGTAAAAAATAAAAGTGACACAGAAGTAATCTCCGAGGTATCACATAATTTTGAGAACAAAACTCCTGAATATTTTTTCAGTAGTATTGAAAAATTCATTCATCGTTTTAAATAATGTATTGAACTTAAATGAATTTGAGACGGAAGCTTTTGGACCTTACTATGTATGATATGTGATACATTAAGCTATGACTGACGATCTCCATCTTCCAGTCCAGAGGTGGCAGACACAATTCCAGTTAGTGCCATTTTTTTATAAATGTATCCAGTCTGGTTTTCACTGACAACTTCTTTGATTGTTTGAAAGAGATTATCATATGGTAATATAAACCGCCAGATTGTACTGTTTACAACAGAAGTGATATACAATACAATATGAATATCATTAAATATATTGAAAATCACAAAAGATAATCTCTTGTGAATAATAAAGAGAAAACACATCTCAATACATACTCATATATCATTATATCGCGTATATCAAGAATTTAAAAAAAAGCTTTTCAATTAACATATGTTGCATTACACTTCCATTATGCACAGTATAACAGACCTTAGGTTTACAATCAGAGAAATGTTCAAAGACCTTAGGTGAAAAACGAAAATGGGGATTTTTTGGGTTCCATTGGATTCAAATGTGAAACTATTTATTTGGAACCACAAACGTTCTACCAACTTATCCCCTTAGGTTGTTCTTAAATATTTTAACTTTATGGTAAAATAATATAGATAAGGTACATAATATTTTCTTTCGTAAATAATTATGATTGTTTTTCAGTTTGGGACTAACACATGATGGAGACGAAAAGGCCGGCAACAAGTGCATTGATGAGGTGGTGAATGGAACTATCATGGCTCCCACGGTGACTGCCAACTTTCATCACTTCACCTGGTCATCGTGCTCTAGGGAAGAGTTTCATCGATTAATTAAGTAAATATTTTAAACAAATGTACTTTTCATGGTTAAAACCTTAGGGTAGTACCATAACTAATGGGTGCTATTTTCTGACCTACTTTACACTTTTTTTTAACTGTTGCTTTTCACGAGTATTTTTGTGGAGAGAAAGAATGACTAAGCGAGTATACAAATCAGAAGTGCTAGTTGGCCGTGAAGGAGGTAGGCAAAGAAAAACGTGGATGGATCATGTAGATTAGATTTTGAAAAAAGGTAAAGTGAGAAGTATACATAATAGAAGATAGTACGTTACGAGATATGTGAATATGGAGGAGGAAAAAGTTGCATGCTTGGATATAAATGTTGGAGATCTGTTATATCTGTCTACATTGCAAGGTATATATCATTCAGCCAGAAGAGTCATTTTGCAATAGTGTGAGTAACAGTGCGTTTACAAAAACTTGTAACTTTATTTTTTTAATGGAGTGAAGACAAAACATTGAAATAAACACACACGTTTTGTAAATTAAAAATGTCAGCTTAAATTGTATTGTAATAATCATAAAAATAAAATGAAAGTAGGTTAAATTAACATATTAATTGTTTAGGCATGGCAGATTCTAGGAAACATTAAATAACAATAATGAAATTTTTCAAGATTAAAAATAAATTTAAGTACAAGTATTATAATGTAAAAATTTTCGTCAATTTTAATTAGATTGCACGTAAAAATAAAATGAATGTATATCATATAGATTATTAAACATATTAATGTGTCATAATTACAATGCCAAATAATAAAGTTTTAAAATAATAGTGAATGGAGTGATACGAAATTCTAGGAAACTTTAAGTAATAACAAAATACATTCTAAGGTTTCGAAAAAATTTGAATGTTACATTACATTAGACAAAAATCGCACTCCTAATTTCGACATGGTAGTGTTTTTCTAACCACCGAGTATTTTAACAACGATACAAACGTGCGCTCTGCGCGAAACAATCGTGTGGCATTCTTAAACCAATACCACTACATAAGTTGTGTAATACAGAGAGTGTTACTGAACACTATTGTAAAATGACTCTTCTGGCTGAACGATCTATACACGGCGGGTTGATTGTACAATATGTATATTAGATTTCATACATGTTTTGCGCTTCTAAGCTAAAGGAATACATTCAAACTTATCATCACGCCATGACCTTTTTGGGATAGATAGAGATGACAATTTACACGTTGGAAATTTGTTAAAACAAGAAAGTTATCCTATCAAAATCATCGATTCTCAAACATGAGGTGTAAGAGAAATAAGAAGATAGGACTAATCGCCACTTTCTTTGGGTGCTGACCATCAACCAAGGCGCTGACTGTTTCAATAAATTTTAATTTGCAGCCAATGGAATTGCTTGCTGAACCCTCCGCAAGAGAAGAACCATACAATCCTACAGTCTGGGACTTCGGAGATTTACACCATGGACGAGCAATGCAGAATGGAACATGGAGATGGGTAAAAACTATCATTTAATATGTTATCTGGAAAGTATTTAGGTATTTTTAGTTCATTTCAAAATATTTTTTTTATATTTAGATGTAACTTGCTCATATACGATGGTATTCGATATTTTCAGTATTTTGATAATCTCTTGTGTCTAGAACGCTAGTTATTCTCGATCGATGCCTTGATTTGGTCGTCATCAATGTTAATTGAATTTACAAAGCGGACATCATATTTGAGTGATATATCACAATAACGGATTTTTTAAAACAACATTTTATACACAATTGGTTACTGCATCATTGCATCTTACTGTACATATATATTTTTTGGTTAATGGCGAATTTTTAAAAAATAACTTATTTAGTTATATTTTCACAATGACGCTAGAAAAAACAGTACAACAATTTGGGTAAACAATGACCGAAAAATGCACCCAATTATTATCTTTTATAAAATTATATAATGCATTCAGCACCTTTGGATTGAAGTTAGAGATCAATTTTTTGGACCAATACCATATATCCGAGAAATGGAAAACAACTTTCCAGATAACCTAAAATTATTATTTCCGGACAACCTAAAAAAATATTTAAAAAAAAACAAACAATCTGTGACTAACATGTTTAGAGTCCCTATCTTGGATTCCAAAAACAAAATTTTAATGAATTAGATCATACTTTGATGAGGTTTTGGGGTTATACAGTCCCAATATACAATTTAAATGTTATTATCTTGTATTTATATAATAGTTCAAAATAGCTTAGTTACAAATTATTATTATTTTCGATTTAGATGACGAACTGTGAGTAACGTAGGTATTCGAATAATTTGACACTCGAAGAATCTATTATTCGGACTGAGGGTAAATATTATGTGTTATTCAGCATTATGTTGAATGTAATTGGCATCATGTTCAACAATATATATACATATGGTTATCATATTGAGAGAATATGTTTATTTAATAATAAAGTTTAGGTTTTTTTGACAAAAGTATTTAGGCATTTGATAGTGGCGCTCTTATGAGATATCTTTAAAATTTACAAGTTGACTGTAGATTAGAGTGCAGCTCAATCACATGGACCCCGAGAAGAATCTAACAACCTCTGATAGTTGAGCAAGTTCAAAAGAGATTTCTGCGACATCTTGAATGTTGAGTAAGGATTTTACCGATTACTGTATATTCGGTGTCTTTGCGAACAGTAATGTTAAGAGCATCACCACTGGCAGACGGAATGACCTTGTTGAATGAATTATCCAATATCGATATCTTCCATATCTCGGTGGATAAATTGAGGATTGAAATTCTTAATCAACTTTGTATGTATAACGTTAAAGAAGTATCAAATGTAATTAGACGTAATTGGGTAAAATGTGTATCAAATTAAAAATAAATTGTTGAATCCCGGTCACGTTCTTCAACATGTATTCGGATATGCTGGAGAGCACCATTTGAATGAATTAATTGAATCAGTGCAATAAACATCTTCTTAGTTTAGTTGGAAGAGTTACATCATTAGAAAAATAATGTTATCTATACGTGTGAAGGTACCAGTATGCATCATGCGGTAATATTGTTCTCTTCGCGATCTTTTTTTTTAACCTAGCGAGTTTATTGCCATGTGGCAATCTCTTCCAACCAACCAGAAAGCTGTTTTTATAGGCCCTAAGTGTTAACAAGACTGGAATCCTATTTAAAAAAATCTGGGTTCCAGCGGAGATCGAACCCGCAACCTCCGGATGGGCAGACAAGTGTCTTACCACCAGGCCACGGAGGTCGTCTTCGTGTTGCCTAAACATACGATCGATAAGTGTGCCTACTCAAGTGATTCCAAAACCTAACTAAGGCTTGCTAAATGGATCTGAAAACAATGTTGTCTCTCGGTCACACTGTTACATATCCGTATTACCAATTTCGATTTAAAGACAATCAAACAAAACAAAAAGATAATGTCAATGCTAACCTTATTCAACTCTATTTGTATGAAACTCTTCAACAATACCGCATTGGTAATGTAGATTTATTAAAGAGCGTGGCTGGGAGATAACTTTGTCATTGAGTCCTGTAATGAAGTCATCTGGTTAAGAATCACTGGAGAGCTCACATAACTCGTTGCTGCTCTCCAAATGTGGAAAAATAACAATAATGTTGTGGGTGAACAAAAACAAAATGGAACCCTTTTTTTTGTTTTGGATAATATCGGAAATCGAAATCGAAACCCACGGGAGGAAGACAATCTTCCCAGCAACGAGATTACGAAATTCAACCGTAAAATATAATAATTAACTATTGTTAACATTTATTTGTCAACTTCCGTGGCTTTATTGGTAAGTCGCCTTTCTTCTGGCCCATGGGTTGCGGGTTCGATTCCTGTTTGAACTCTGATTTAAAAAAAAAGGATTCAAGTCTTGTTTTTATTTAAGGTATATCTAACACCGTTCTGGTTGGTTCAAATATATTGCCGTATGGCAATAATATCTCTAAGTTGTACCGTATACAACGAAAGTGTAATATAATGAAGTAATACAATTAAAATGTACAGTTAGAAATGCAAGTTTACAAACCAAGGGTTCTAGATTTAATTTCACACACATTTATGATAATTGATCTGCATTTGCAAGGCAGTTTGGAAAGTGTATCCTATTAAATGACATGCTCCAAACTAACGATTATAACGGGCGCACTCGTACCGGATTATCTTGGTGAACTTCTCTGAGTGTTACTCTATGATTAATGCAGCCTTAAGGCTAACCGGCGTTTTCGTATTGTTAAGTTTTTTTATCCAAAACATAAATGATTTATTTTGTTACTACATAAAGCTCTCCAAAAATGTATGTGTAATTCACTTATTCATATGGCAATCCCAATTTTATATCCATAAAATTAAAGACAAACATCAATATGTGCAAATTGGTGACTCGGACAAATTTCTATTCTAGACATACGAGTATTTATTTCTTTTATTCTTTCCATTCTATACATATTTATTTCTTTTATTTTTTCCATTCTAGACATATTTATTTCTTTTCATTCTATACATATTTATTTATTTTATTCTTTCCATTCTAAACATATGTATTTATTTTATTATAGACATATTTATTTCTTTTATTCTTTCCACTCTAGACATATTTATTTCTTTTATTTTTTCCATTCTATACATATTTATTTCTTTTATTCTTTCCATTCTATGCATATTTTTTTTTATTCTATTTTTTTTTTGCATATTTTTTTTTTATTCTATTCTTATTTTTTTTCTTTTATTCTTTTTATTCTAGACATATTTATTTCTTTTATTTTTTCTATTCTATACATATTTTTTTCATTTATTCTTTCCATTCTATGCATATTTTTTTTTTATTCTATTTTTTTGGCATATTTTTTTTTATTCTATTCTAATTTTTTTTCTTTTATTCTTTTCATTCTAGACATATTTATTTCTTTTATTTTTTCTATTCTATACTTATTTTTTTCATTTATTCTTTCCATTCTATACATATTTATTTCTTTTATTCTTTCCATTCTATACATATGTATTTCTTTTATTCTAGACATATTTATTTCTTTTATTCTTTCCATTCTAGACATATTTATTTCTTTTATTTTTTCCATTCTATACATATTTATTTCTTTTATTCTTTCCATTCTATACATATTTATTTATTTTATTCTAGACATATTTATTTCTTTTATTCTTTCTATTCTAGACATATTTATTTCTTTTATTTTTTCCATTCTATACATATTTATTTCATTTATTCTTTCCATTCTATACATATATAAGGCTTGAGGTTAGACAAATTGAAACCACGTGTTGCTCTGAAAAATCAAAGAGAATTCCAATAAAGGAATTCCTTTACATCTCCCCCCCTAGGATAGAAAATCATACTCAGCACCCTCTCCTTTTCCTGCATCTTCATTTCTTCCTGGAATGGAAACAGGAATAAGTTTTGTGATATGGAACAGATTTGACTCCGTCTTTTTATGCCCCGTATTGACCCATATTGATTGTGACAGTTTTTCTTCAATCTTAAATGGACCAATCCTCAACTCGTCTAATTTTCTTCTATTTAGTTTGTGGCCATTTTCAACATAAACCATATCTCCTGTTTTAAAATCATGTTTTATTTTATTTTTATCAATTATCATTTTATTGTATTCATGTGACTTAATTGTTCTTTCCAATGCAAGTTTTCTATCTCTAATCCAGTTATCTTTGTCCTTCTCTAGTTTTAGTTCATTTGGTATTAATGAGACATCTGTGCCATCCAATAAGTATTTCGGTGCAAAGCCAGTTACTGTATGTTCCGTATTATTATATTTCTCTACACAGTTATGAGCAATAGTTGTCCATGCAGTGGTTGTATCTGGTTTTTCATTTATCTTGCACCTTATTTTATTTACAAGGGTTTGATTCAGTCTTTCGTTCAATCCAT
This sequence comes from Odontocerum albicorne, assembly GCA_949825065.1. Classification (NCBI taxonomy): domain Eukaryota; kingdom Metazoa; phylum Arthropoda; class Insecta; order Trichoptera; family Odontoceridae; genus Odontocerum; species Odontocerum albicorne. The sequence continues at coordinate 37,699,578 of OX463846.1, forward strand.
TAGAAAATGGTGAATTTACTGCAGTAAAAATCAGTGTAATTGTTTTTTCATTTAAAAAAGTTTTAAATTATTTTGAATTAATCTCTGGGTATTGGTCAGTGAGAGCCATATCAATTTCATTACAATCTGGTACAATATTTATAAGTTTTATAAAATCCTTTGCACTCTGTGTCTTTGATGTTACTATATAAGCGTATCGAGTAAAATGGTCAACTAAGAGATGTAAATATCTCTTTGTAGATCGGGAACCACCAAATCCTCCAATGGTGTCCATGGAAATAATTTCATATGGTTTCGTGGCCGGACCCAAAAATGACATTAAACCATATTTAGCCGGTCCTCTTGTCTTATTCTTTGTACATATTTCACATTGTTTGCATAATTTTCTGATGTTTCTCGTTAAATTCTTTGCTGTGTAATACTTTCCTATTTTCCTCTGCATTTGTTTTATACCTATATGACACATATTTTCATGTATTAGTTTCATAAATTTTATGCTGAATTCTTCAGATAGTATTATCTTTTCTTGTTTTTTTATTCTCTTATAATATATATTATCTTTATGTATTAAATTATTCTTATAATTTTGAATGTTCTTATTTTCGTTTTGATCTATTAATATGTCATTCAATGTTATTATATTTACTATTTGTAATTGTTCCTGTATGTTTTTATTTGCTTCTAATACTGGATTTCTGCTTAAACAATCCGCCTCTAAATTACTCTTCCCTGGTGTATATTTAATTTTAAAATCATATTGTGATAAATAATAGGATAATTCACCCAGCTTTTCATCCGTTCTAGCCTTAATGTTTAAATTCTCCAATGGTTTGTGGTCTGAGTATACTGTGAAATGTTTTCCTATTAGCCAGTATTGCCAATATCTTATTGCTTCTTTGATGGCTAAGCATTCTAAGTATATAGCTTTCTTTTTCTTTTGGGTTTCATTTAATCTTTTAGAAAAATATGCTACAGGTTTTTCTTTCCCGTTTGGCTGAGTTTGCTTTAAAACTGCTCCTTTACCTTCTAATGATGCATCTGTATATATGTTTATCGGTAATTCTTGATCAAAAATTTCTAGGATTGGTTGTGAGCACAGTAGTTGTTTTATTTTCTCGAAAGCTTCTTGACAGCTTGTTGACCATATGAATTTTTTGTTCTTCCTTAGTAAATTATGTAAAGGTTCCAGAATAGTTGAACTGTTAGGTATGTACTCACGGTAAAAATTGATTTTCCCTAGGAGTTGTCTAATATTTTTCTGATTCTTTGGTATTGGGAACTCCTTGATTGAAATTAAATTATCTCTTACTGGTCTTACTGTGTTATCTTGAATTATATGTCCGAGATACTTGACTGAATTTTTGGCAAATCTACATTTTGAGAACTTTAGTCGAAAACCTTCTTTTTTAATTGCCTCTAAAAGCTGTGATATATGATTTATGTGATCTGCATAGGATTCTGAAAATATCAAAATGTCATCGATGTAATTTACTGCAAATCTTATTAACTTGTCATTTCTTAGTATGTTACTTAGTATTCTTTGGAATATAGCTGGTGAAGTTTTGAGACCAAAGGGTAAGCAAGTCCATTGATAGTGACCTTCCTGTGTAACAAAGGCAGTTTTTTTCCTATCTTCAATCCGTAGCGGAATTGACCAGAACGCTGAGTTTATATCAAATGTTGAAAAGTACTTACAGTTTCTGGTTTTTGAGACTAGATCATCAATTAAAGGGAATTGTGGCGCGTTCTCTGCTGTCAACGGTTGTCCGGACTGACGCGATAGATGGCGCTGGCGGTAGGGTAGTGTGAGGAATTCTGCCCATGTATCTTTCGGTTGTCTATGATATAAATTGATAGTTGGACGTTATAAACTATGATAGATGTTTCATAAAAAAAGAAGGATCGACAAATTGACTTATATGTCGTTTTATAAGGCTTGAGGTTAGACAAATTGAAACCACGTGTTGCTCTGAAAAATCAAAGAGAATTCCAATAAAGGAATTCCTTTACACATATTTATTTATTTTATTCTTTCCATTCTAGACATATTTATTTCTTTTATTTTTTCCATTCTAGAGATATTTATTTTTTCCATTCCATATATATTTATTTTATTTATTCTTTCCATTCTATACATATTTATTTATTTTATTCTTTTCAGTCTATACATATTTATTTCTTTTATTCTTTCCATTCTAGACATATTTATTTCTTTTGCAAGTCTTTTAGCACTAGTCCTCTCGAAATGCGCAAACCATCTCAAGATTCCTTTCTTAATTTAACTTAAACAATAGACTTGCAAACAGTTATCCCTAATTCAGTTATTGCCTACTCTATGATAAGTTATCCCTAATTCAGTTATTGCCTACTCTATGATAAGTTATCCCTAATTCAGTTATTGCCTACTCTATGATAAGTTATCCCTAATTCAGTTATTGCCTACTCTAATTCAGTTATTGCCTACTCTATGTTAAGTTATCCCTAATTCAGTTATTGCCTACTCTAATTCAGTTATTGCCTACTCTATGTTACATTGTATACACTTTCAGATAATCCTTATAAAACACATCCTTAGCGCATTTATTCTACTCTTACTTTTTTATTTATATTTCCAATAGATTATCTTGTTTTTTTATTCAAAAGATATTCACCCTATATACCGTGCACCATTGTTTCGAGTTTCAGAACTTTCTAACATGATAAAGGGATGTAGAATCCGTGGGTTTAATTTAGAAGGCACCTACTACCGTTTATTATTATGAATTTAGAGTGAACATTAGAGGTTTTCTTTGAAGTAACCTTACTAATTAAAATCACTGACAGCTCACAGCGTAACAACACTTTGGTCATAAACAATGAATATTTGAAAAGAATTCCACCCACATTGTTACTTATTTTAGTGATGTACCGCGTGGTTTGGCTTATAATGCCGACGTTTCAAAAACGTTGCTGTCTGCACCTTCAGAGCTTGTTTGTAGTCAACTTCATCATAGTATAATATAATTATTATATTATGATGAAGTTGACTCATCGTATAAACAAACCCTGAAGATGAAAACTGCAACGTTTTCGAAATGTTGGCGGTGTTTTGCGTTTTCTTTTCCTTTGCCTTAGCATTTGTGTGTTATTGTGGAATATAGTCGTATATATTTATCGGTGAACCTTTCATTGTTTTAACTAAATTTAGTGTATAGATTGCTTATTTATTGTATTTTTTTAACTTATGTGTGTTTTTAACTTACGAGGATGTAGGTTGTAAAACATCAGATGTCCTTGCGCTCCGGCTCGCTCTCTATTGGTGGGGGTGTGTCTCAACTGGGGGGACGTTATGATATGAACCCAAACCTTTTGAAGACTTATTTCTTCAATGTATTTTCCATTATCTTGAAATACATATGCAATTTCCATCATCTTGAAATAAATGTATACAACACTCCGAAAGATTTTACAGCTGTTAAGCATTCATTTGGTATCATTCCATTTCTGGTAGACAGAGATTTTGAATGAAAAACTTATGATAATCACAAGATGAATATAAATCTCTCTAAAATGATAAAATATAAACCTTTTTCAGGTATGTGTCGTGCAAGAATGTTGACATAACAGATCCTTGTACCCATTTGTGGTGTGGACATAAAAACTCCATGCTCTGTTACTCGAAGAATAGTCCACCAATAGAGGGTACTCAGTGTGGATACGACAAGGTATATGTTTTTTTTTTAATTTATGAATTTCATTAACCTTAAAAATAATGTGTGATGTAATCTTGGTTGTTTAATTTATAGTACACGATTTCCAATATGATGAGAGAAGTGTTAATTAATTGAAATAAATGTACGTGGAATAATTGAAATAAATGTATGTATTTTGTGTGCTCACTGAAAATAAAGACGATTTAAGAAAAACGCGTATGACAAATTTACTGTACGAGAGATGCCTGAAAAAAGTTTGAAAACGAATGTTGCGAAATCAAAGATAGAAAGAAGTGTGGTAAAAATGTGTGCTATGTATGGGTTAACTCAGAGAAATTGGAGTTCTGTTATCCGGGCAGAATGTTTACGTGTGTAAATGTAGCGAGCGACAGGGAACATAGTAAATGGATCCTTTAATGTAATATACAACAACCGTACTATAATATATCAAAAGTAGCAATAATAATGCAAAATAGTGTATTGGTGCTCGCCCTTTTTGACACATAGAAGTGAAACTTGGATTTGACAGAAGAAGGATATAGTTGTAGGGATGCGTGCAGTAAGATTATTGTTGTAGAGATACGTGCACTAAGAAAAAAATGTTGTTTGTCAATGTTTGAAAGAAGGCGGAATGAAGACATCAGAAATTGATGCATGGATAAAATAAATGTTCTAAATAGGATACAGAAAAAAAATGAAATGCTTGGGACACCTTAAGAGAATGAATGACGAAATATTGACAAAGTGAGGTACAAGTCAGAAGTGCAATTCGTGTGTAAAGAGGTAGTTCGAGGAAAATATGACTAGACTTTAAAATAAGGTAAAGTGAGAAGTACGAATAATAGAAGATTGTGCATGATGAGATGTATGAATGTGGAGGAGGATAAAGTAGTGTGCGTGGACATAAAAAAATTGGAAATCTGCTATCTCTGCTTACCCTGCAAGAGACACGGCGTGATGACAAATCATATGCATGTCAAACATTTATATTTTGAATTACTATACCTCAAAATTTTCAACAATAATGAATAGAAATAAATATCAAACTATTTCATGTTTTAATTTTCAAAAAAACTGAAAATTTTATTATTAGTTTCAGTTATGTTTCAAAGAACTTAAAATCCCTCCCAAACTTAATTATAAAGATTTATTTAACTATATTATTAATTTCCGTGTCCGGACCATCAATTATGCCACGTGTCTCCAGTAGGAGGCAACAGAGATCGCTCTATCATTCGCATCAATTAGGTTTTGCCCCGAACATGTAGTCCTGATGTTCATTTCAGAGAACGCGCTTTATCCAGAATCGTCAGTTCTTGTGGTATCTTCATGCCACTATTGTTAGATTTCAATCTCGACATTGCTGGTTAGTAACCATATAAGAAGTGGGGTGTCTTTGGTCTTGAATTTGCTCTGTTCTTTGTAAATCAGCTGTAAAATTTCTATGGACATCAAGTGGAGCGACTGATATCAAGCGGGGCAATTGCTAGATTTTTTCCATTGGTGTTGCTTTTAAGCCTTTTGTTAATTTTCGCTTTGTTTAGGGGTGATGTCAATCTGTCTAGTATGTGAGAATTAGCTCCAGATAAGAACTGTATATGGTTGCGTATCTTATAAAACTGTATTTAATTTTATATAAAAGTTAAGACTGAATAAATTAAAGAAAATAAAAAACTACTATAAAAATTCTCACAGTGGTGTTCAAGCGGCTACTGCCAACACGTAGATGGGCGCCTGTCAGGGTCTGGAAGGAAACACTACTTGCCTAAGGCTGGCGGCTGGAGTAGCTGGTCAGGGTGGTCCAAATGTTCCAGGAACTGCGGTTACGGAGTCAGGACCAGGAAGCGCTCCTGTAATAATCCCGAGTAAGTAGAAAATATGCATTTACTGTATTCCATATGGTTCTCAAGTCCTAAACGTAAAGTCTCTGTAAAATTATAATATTTTTTTTTATGAAACGCTGACTAGTTAAGATAAATAGCTAGTTTGCAGCTAGCTAGAATAGAATACATAAATGAATTCACACCCACCGAACACTGCTTACAAGGGGGGAGAAACGGAACCTATAATTTCGTGGTATAATAATCGAATGAATTGAAAAAAAAAGAGCCACACCTTGTAAGCTCATAAAAAGTTCAAGATAAAATAGCATCATTCCTAGATTATCCATATGCTGGGAGCATACTGATATTTATGATGTGGAAAGTCAAAAAAGGTTTCGAACCTGTCTATGTACAGCTTTCCAATTCCAAATCGTCCCATCTCTCAGGATATTATTATTTCGTCACAGATTAGGAAAACGATGTACTAACTTTGATCGTCAACTCAAAAACAATTAACTTACTGAAATAAAGAAACAGAAATAAAGAAAATTCCAAAACATTCGTAATCGATCTATTCAGTAGCATAAAAAAATATATAAATATACATTTACAGGTCTCTAAAACTTTTTTCATTTGATCTTGATTTTTTTCGGAATAGGCAATAAATGAGGAAAAGGATTTTAATAAAATATCCAGATCAAAAACACACAGCGTTGTGACCAGGCCTTTAGTTTTTAAAAAAAGAGGACAAATTAGTCATTATCGATAAAATTAAACTTAAACAATAAGATGGTGATATCCAGTTGATAAGACATCTGTATTCTAACCCAGAAATTCCAAGTGTTATTCCCGACGGTACCATTTTTTTAAAAGGGATCAAGTTTGATCTCACTGACACCTTTCTACAAATAGTTTATTTGCCACATAGCAATTAACTCTCCAGAATGTAATGGGTTAGTCAAAAAGTTTTAAAAGCGACATCTATGGAGCAGTAGAAAACCAAAATTTCTACGCCATTTTAATATTTCATCTTTCATAAGAACGTACTCAAAATTTCATTTCGATCTGTCAATTCATTCTTTGTTTACAAGCCATTTGAAGTTGACGTGTCAGTGTATTTTTTAACAATGGAAAAATCCGAATATCGTGAAGTGATTAAATTCTTTGTTTTGGAAGGTTTATCGGCTACTGAGATCCATGCAAAGATGGTAAAAGTATTAAAGGAGTCTTCTCCTTCATTTCCAACCGTTCACCGATGGGTTTTGGAGTTTAAGCGTGGCCGTACAAGCGTTGAAGACGATCCACGCTCAGGACGTCCAAAAAGTGCATCAACACCAGAAATCATAGCGAAAATACAGGATATGGTTTTGGAAGATCATCGATCGACTGTGGATGTGATAGCTGACACCATAGGCATCTCACATAGAACAACATGGCATATTTTGGCTGAAGTTTTGCGTTTCAAAAAACTGCGTGCACAATGGGTGCCGCATTTGCTAACAATGCAACAAAAACACGTTCGAATGCGACTTTCTGAGCAACATTTGGAGCAATTTCGAAAGGATAAAAAGCATTTTCTGCGTCGATTCATCACTATGGATGAGACTTGGGTCTACCACCATGATCCAGAATCAAAACAAGAGGCTAAGGAGTGGTGTGAACCAGGCACTTTGGCTCCGAAGCGAGTTCGTGTCCAGAAATCGGCCAAGAAGGTGTTAGCGTCAGTTTTTTGGGATGCAAAAGGAATTTTATTGATAGATTATCTCCAAACTGGTAAAAAAATCAACTCTGATTATTGTTGTGACCTTTTGGACCAGTTGGATGAAAAAATTTGTGAAAAAAGACCCGGTTTGCAGAAGAAAAAAAACATTTTTCATCAAGACAATGCACCTGCTCACACAGCTCAAAAAACCATCGCGAAAATCAGTGAATTGGGGTACGAATTGTTGCAGCATCCACCATATTCACCAGATTTAGCTCCCTCCGACTTCTGGCTGTTCTCACACCTCAAAAAATTCCTTCGTGGAAAGCATTTTTCATCAAACGAAGAGGTTATAGCCGTCGTAGAGGAGTATTTTGCAGGCCTTCCAGAAAGTCACTTCCGTGATGGGACAACAAAGTTGGAAGATCTTTGGACCAAAGTTGGATGATCGTTGGTGTATTGATCTAATGGGAGACTATACTGAGCAATAAAAGTGATTTCCCCCCAAAAAAATGTATTTTCATTTCCGCTTTCAGAACTTTTTGACTAACCTAGTACTAACCTTTTTGACTAACCTATACGAGTTTAAGACCAAAGTGCTATGCAATACTTTTTAATTAATGTTTGATTAATTTATTACAAATTTTATGCACAAATAAAGCATTGAAAACTTAGTCATTTAAAATATAAGAAAGAATTAAAAAATACGCTTCGGACAATTGAAAGTTAAACTTAATAATTTACTACGATAAAAATCTGAATTAATATTTTGTTTGAGTTATATTACTATTTGTCAAAAACAGAATATTTTATTAATAAACAAACTCGTTTTATCTTTCAGTAAGGCCATGTAATTACGGTTTATCTTAATCAACATGATCATTTAAATATAAACATTAAGAATTTAAGTTTTTTAATTATTTTCAGAGCATCTTATTAATTTATGATATTCATGCACACATTATAGTTATTATGTACAAATTATAAAATACGAATTCCGCGTGTTAGAGAATTTTAATATTTGATTAAGTTTAGGATGCCCAAATTTTACAACTTTTTTCAAATTGTCAGCGCGCTTTTAAATTTGCGGTTTTTATAGTACGAATAACAACACCATAAAAATTATTCGTATAAGAGACTTTTAATTATTAATTTGGTCCGGTGGGTTATTAAATATTCTTTTTTTTTTTTTTTAAATTATCAGCGCACTTTTTAATTTGCGATATTTATGACAATATGTACAAATAATAATGTTACGGAAATTGTGTTAAAGACTATTATTTTTTGGTTTAATTTACGTTATTTATGGCTATATGTAGAAACAATATCACATAAATTGTCCGTGCTAGAGAAATTTCATTTTTAATATAGTTAAGGTTATTTCAATTTTAGTTTTTTTTATTATCAGCGGGTTTTTCATTTTTTGTTATTGTAATTTATTTTTGTGACGGTATAACCCTACCGGTTTCAAGGCTTGTGTTATTTATGACTATGTATACCAATAAAAATTTGACTGTACATGTCAGACATTTTTTATTGTTAATTTATTTCAGGTTACAGCTTATTATCAAATTATCAGTTCGCTTTTTATGACTGTATGTGCAATTGGACGTGTTAAATATTTAAAATTTAGAAATAGGATGTGTTAAAGATTTTTAATTGAGTTGAGAGTGTTCAAATGAATAAGAATTAGTTGAGAGTGTTCAAATTAATAAGAATTAGTCGAGAGTGTTCAAATTACAATAATAAAAGTTAGTTGAGTGTTCAAATTAATAAGAATTAGTTGATTTTGCTGAAAATACAGCAAGAAGGGTTTGAAAAAATATAATAATTTCGTTTTGGGTATCCAAATTTTAGTTTTTTTTAAATGATCGTAGCATTTTTTAATTTGCACTGTTTATCGTAATATTGACAACAAATGATATCCAAATTTTGTAGTTTTTTTTTTTTGCTTAATGTGTCGACAATATACTAGTTTGATTCCTTAAAATGATAACCGATTAACATGTACTTACTTTTTTAAGTTGTATACTACGCATCATATTAAAAGCATTCATAGAGATAATATATTCCCAGACCATCTTGGGGTGGTGCAGAATGTCAAGGTCCAGACGAAGAGACGGAGGTTTGTCGCCATCAGCGGCACTGTTGGGAGGCGCCCTCCTCAGACCCGTGGGCGGACCGCTGTTCCCGGCTGCCGGAGCAGGAAGGGAAGAAGCCTAGCACCTGGCTGCCTTATGAAACTGGAGACGGTCAGTGCTCAGATATTTCTTTTCATTTTGTTGCGTTGACGATCAGGTGATGTTTCCTCATTACATTTATATTTGGATCTTATGTGCCGTCGCTGGTCACTTAACAGAATTGCAATCTCTCCAGCACATTTGCTAAGACCTCCGTTTATCTTCTAGCTGGAGATTGGAAGATTAAAATAGGTGGTGTATGATACAGTACCGGTACAGGGACTGTAAAATAGGTGTATGGTTGCCACTAAATCCTCGGAGATTCGAGCGTGACTTCAATGACTCTCGGTGACAGCTAGATGAAGAGATTCCTTGTTAACTGGTAGAAGTTTGTAGAAATAAAAACACAGTAGTAGTTTCAGACGAGAATATATTTTTATGATTTTTCGTCCGTTGTGTATAGGCCATCGCACGTCGCAAGCATATCGATCCAACCGCTTATGCCGTCACCATTCGCTAGTTTAATGCTTGCCAGGCAGTCATAATGCGCGAGGGCCTTCCATTTCCTAATGTTGCGCTAATGCGAGGACCACACAAAGGGGCGGTTTATAGCAATACAAAAATATTTTTTCTTTTGGTTTTTAAAAGAATAGATATGACCAAAGTCATAGGTATCCTTATACCCTCAAACAGTAGGCGGAAGAAGTGCCTGTGTCGTTCGAGGGGAGTAGCATAGCGCGGGGTTCGAACCGACGACCTTCCGCACGGAAGTCCAGTGCGTTACCGCGCCGCCGTGCATCTCACAATATTATATACAATATTAATTTACAAGTAATAATATAAAGACAATTAATTATTGATAATACGTCCGATACAGGCGGGCAAAAAAGTTGATGTTTGAATGGGAAACATGTTAAGGAAAATATATACCGTTGCTGAAATTGATCTAATTTTTTCATTCTATTAAGACCTAATTAACATTTCTTTCTAAACTTCACAAATTCTAAGCTATTCAGCTGTAACGCCCTGATTTATATATAAAATCCACAGACCACGATCCATATCTGTAAAATTGTTGTTTAAACATCTCAAGTATTCCTTTAACTCTTTTTTCCGAATTATTTGTAGTTTTATTACATTACACTTAAGTTTATAAATTCAGGATTGGAGAAGTTTATTTTCCTCTGTTTGTATTATAAATCAACATTTTTTTTAAACTTATTGTCTGTAAAAATGTCGATGTTTGGGAAAAGTTTTGAAACTGTGTTTACGATATCATTATTCATGAAAATAATTCTACGCCATTGTTCGGCTTTGTTTTATCTTGTGAACATAATTATTTATTTCGAAAAATGTGTTTTTAGATTTTTTAAAATAGTTTTGATATTTGGAGAGTATGCGTTGTTTATTATTTTAAAAATGTATTTTTAGATGACTGTGTTGAAAGAAAGAGAAAATAGTTTTTTTTTTGTAGTAAAATATTGTTTTTTCTTTTAAATATGATGACATGACATTGCTAAGCCAAATGGATAGTGCACAGTAACTGTCCATTTGTTTTACGAAACCTACTAAACAAGGTTTGTAGGTTTCGTAAAACAAATGGACTTTCGTAAAACAAATTCTTTATCTCTATTCCAGGAATCTTGATCTTTCGAGTACCGTGATTATAAAAGCCCACTTTTATCCAGGCTTTTCTGTCCCTTGCAAGTCCTCATCAAGGTTTTTGCTTGCTTTATTCCATTCCATTATCCAATTCCATTCATCCAATTGGTCTCGTGGATTTCAGTTTTAAACTGTATGTATTCTACACTCTCTTCTTTGCCAGTCTTGGCACCACTTCCAGCGTCAGCACTTCACAAGTTGTTGAACTACTCGTATAAGGCTCTCTCAGAATGTCAAACAGAAAATATACAACTCGATAATTTGACCCATAGAAACATAATTTGACCCATACTCGTATGGGTCCAAATCATGGGATATGTTACTGAGAATCGACTTATAGTTCGGAAATTCTAGGATGAGTCCTGTGACAGCTCACAAATTTGCCCCAATACAACCTTATGTAATGTATTTACCTAAATAACTTGCTATTTATTAGAATTGAGGCTTGTATTAAAGTTAATAAAATAAATAAAATTACTAAACATCGTTACAAGGTTGTATTGGGGCAAATTTGTGAGCTGTCACAGAACTCATCCTAGAATTTCCTAACTATAGTAAATCATTTTCTGGGTGGACTAAAACTTTGCATGTGTTGTATAACCATTTGAGGTAGTTACAACTTCTTGACTCTTGTAATATTTATTTTGTTGAAAACTGTAAATTCCCTGTTTTTTTTCAGATGACCAAACTTGTCACGTTACTTGTTCCCTGTGGGAGACTGGAGAGGTAGTAAGAAGCAGCGAACACCTGCCCGACGGGACGCCGTGCTCTTACAATAACGCGCATCACATTTGTATCGAAGTAAAGTTATTTTAATTATTCAATAATTTCTACAAAATAAAGAATCTTCATCTACTTGACCGTGGCTTTTCAGGTCTCCCCCCAGAAGATGGCTTTAACTATGTAAAAAACGTCCGAGTCTTGGGCAATACAGAAGCAATAAACTCATTGTCTTTTTCAGAATAGTTTTGCAATGTTGTGATTACTATATTATATTAGGTCCTTACATATGAAATTGGCGTTTTGTTTGGGAGGAACATAAAGTTGATTTTTTTTTAATATAATATATTTATTTAATCAAAGTATGTACCATTGCTATCTATGCACTTTTGCCATCTCATAGGTAGTTCATCGATCCCTTTACTAAAAAAACCATTCGGACGGGAATCAATAAAATCTTTGAAGTCGGTTTGGACTGCCCCATCGGAGTTGAATTTTTTCCCTTGCAAGAAGTTATCCAAATTTCGAAAAAAATAGTAATCTGTTGGGGCAAGGTCCGGAGAGTACGGTGGATGTCTTAGACATTCCAATTGAAGCTCTTCTAATTTGGTAGCCGTCTGTTGTGCAGTGTGTGGTCTAGCGTTATCATGAAGCAGCAGTGGCCTAGAGCGATTAACCAGCCTCGGTTGTTTAGCAGCTAGCTTTTCCATCATGGTTTGCAGTTGCTGACAATAGACATCTGCCGTAATCGTCTGGCCAGATTTAAGAAAGCTGTAGTGAACGACACCAGCACTAGTCCACCAAACGCTCACAAGTAACTTTTTTGGAGTCAATTTTCGCTTGGGGCATGGTTTGGCTGGTTCGGCAGGGTTCAGCCATTGCGATGAGCGCTTCCGATTATCATACAGGATCCATTTTTCATCACAGGTAATGATTCGATTCAAAATCCCTTCATTATTGTGCCGGTTGAGTAATGCAACGCAGCAGTCAACGCGCGTTTGTTGATTTGCTTCACTCAATTCGTGAGGTACCCACCTTTCAAGCTTTTTCACCTTCCCAATTTGCTTCAAGTGGATTAAAACAGTTTTATCACTAACACCGCAGCCTGCAGCTAACTCGGACGTGGTTTGCGATGGATCCGCTTCCACAATAGCCTTCAATTCTTCATTATCAACTTTGGTCTCCGGCCGTCCACGGGGCTTGTTCTGCAGGTCGAAATTTCCAGAACGAAAACGTTGGAACCAAAAACGCACTGTGTTTTCTTTTGCGGCACCGTCGCCATACACATCATTAATCCTTCGAGCCGTTTCTGCAGCACTGGTGCCACGGTGGAACTCGTACTCGTAAATAACGCGATATTTCAAGTTTTCCATTTTGTAAACTGAGTGACGCAAAGAAAAAAAACAATTGAGGAAAAAACAAATGAATTATAATTTTCGAAACACAAATACTTGAGTAAATAGCTGTATAAATTTGAATTTGGAATTCCTAACCAAAGAGAAGATATTTGAGATCAAAGTTGCCAGTACGGCAAAACGCCAATTTCATATGTAAGGACCTAATATATTGTACATATACTGAATAAAGGATCCTACCTACAAACTATTGTTATACATTTACGTTGTATAAATTTAAGATTTATTTTATTTATCCATTTATTTATTCATACTGTACCACCTGGCGGGTTTATTATTTTAAACTTTATTTTTTTTTGTCATATGGCGGGTGTGTTATAAAAATAGTATTTTAAAACTGTAGTGTACATTTCTGTAGCGTTATGGCAGAAGTTGATATGTCCGTTTTTTCTCATTTTGTGTTTATTCTCCCAATTTATAGAAAATATTTTTCAGCATGTTGTGGCAAAACTTGGTGTGTCAGTCATTGTCCAAACAAAAGATATATTGTTTGGAAAATCTTAAAAAAATACTTATTTGTACTGATTTTAACAGCTTTTCAAAGTTAATATTGATTCTCCTGTAAACTAAGATAAAACGGGCATATCAACTTCTGCCATAACGCCACAGATTTAATCTACTAAATTATTGAGAAAAAATAACAGAGACATTTGCTTTCTGAAAGTATAAGCAATGCTTTTGGTCTCGTTGATAAAACTGATGAAAATATCAATTCTTATATTTTCAGGATAAATGCCACAAAGACGTAAAAAACTTCTCGTATATTTTTAACGGTTTTTCAATACTGTGATTACTATTGGACGTATAACTACATAAATGATCCAACCCACACAGTATTACAATACGTTATCGTTGTAAAAATTAAAGATTTATTTTAGTTATCCGATTACTTGTTCATACTGTACCATCTGGCAGGTTTATTGCCATGTGACTTATTGGCCGGTTGGTACCTGGCGGGTTTATTGCCATGGGTTTATTATCAAAATACTATTTTTTAAATTGTAGTGTATATTTCATTTCCCAAAATATTGAGATAAAAAGCGGAGACAGATGCCCTCTAAAAATTTTAGTGATGTTTTTAGTCTCGTTGATAGAACGTATGAAAATTACGTTGTTTCTTATATTTTCAGGGTAAATGTCACAAATATGGTTGTGATGGAGTGGAAAACTCAACCGCCTCCGAAGACAGGTGCGGACAGTGCCATGGACGAGGCGACTCCTGCTTTGAGAATCATCTAGTATTTTTTAAGAGTGTCAAAAAAGGTACGATAGAGCTATTTATACTTAAACATACACAAAAACACAAGATAAAAAAATGTGGTCGAAATTCAAGAAAATTGATATTTGATACAATTATTGTTTCACATCTTAGTTATTGTTCAAGTACTATTATTCTCAGCAATGAAATTATTGTTCCACGTCTTAGTTATTGTTCAAGTACTATTATTCTCAACAGTGAAATTATTGTTCCATATCTTAATTTTGTTCAAGTACTATTATTCTCAGCAATGAAATTATTGTTCCACGTCTTAGTTATTGTTCAAGTCCCATTATTCTCAGCAATGAAATTATTGTTCCACATCTTAGTTATTGTTTAAGTACTGAAATGAAATGAAATTGAGGAAAATTAAAATTGTGCAGAATAAAGGGATGAGAGCTATTTTAAAATAAAGTAAAAACATTGAAATTAAGGATTTCCTCTATAAACTAAATATATATGTGAATTGTAAAATAATATATCATTTTGAATGTATTAATAATTTTTTTAAGCATAAAAGTATTTTGTTTTCCAACGCATACCAGAAAAAGTATGATGTACGATAAGAAGATCTATATTTATCCCACGAGAAGATACGATGACGTTTGACTTCCAAAAATAAAATAACTAAAAATCAAAACACTTGTTCCATAAAAGTTTCAAAATTTTTAACGAAATACCAAAAAGTATCAAAAAAGCTGAGACCATCCGGAATTTTCGTTTTCTACGTGTTTTACAATAAGTTCAGTCATTAGTCATGTCCGTGACTTGATAGTGCGAAATTTGTTCTGTTGTTCTTGTTGGCAAAAGCTTTAAAGTACAATAAATTAAGTTTGATATCAGATATTTAAATGCGTGCACGTCAATGTTGCTTTTCTTATAAACAAACTGTTTTTATTTTTTTATAAATCCTTGAACATGAATGACGAATAAGTGTATATTCACCCTATTATTCTTTGTTTATTTTCAATGAGGCAAAAATGCATTTAAAAAAACACAGAAATCGTTTGTAATGTGTGTGGCCAAAAATCAGTCACCCTGAGTACTTGTTTTCGGTCGTTATAAAATCATCACCCATAAAGATGATTAAGAGGCCTGAAATAAAAACTAGACTAGAACTATTTTAAAAATGAATTGGGTTCCAACGGGAATCAAACCTACCACCACCTAACAGTTGGATCCTCGATATAAAATAAAAAATATTATTTTACTCACGAGTAGTCAAAAGTTCTATAGTTTGTCTAATTAATATAATGTGTGATTTAACTAGTTATAACATTCTGATTTTTTTAGAACTTACAAGACTTTTGGTGCTGCCACGTCATTCTCGAGGAATATTACTTCGCGTGACTCTGCAGTCGGAAGAAGAGTATAACAACCAGATCATCCGGTACTCGGAGTTCCACTTGGCTTTAAGGGACAGGCAAAAAAGGCTGTTCAGAATGGAGGCCAGAGGAGCTGGTGACACTATACAACTTCCTCCCCAAAGGTAAAATATCATCCATAAACTTTATATTTATCAACTGATTTGGTATTTATATTGCAGAACTCCATTTCAAAACAAAATTATTTAATGAAAAAATCTACACAATAAATTTAAAGTAACAGGCCTTTTTGCTTTACAAACTATAATCAACAAATTGCTTACCAAGCTTATATTGTAAAATATTTTACAATCTATGGATTAAAACTAACGTAAGATCGAAATAGGAGCCGACTATTCTGACATGGTGGGAACCACAAACTTTTGAATAACCAGTGTTTATAAAACTTCAATACTGCAATACTATCTTCACTCAACTTTGATGCAAAACATGACGAAAAAGATCAATTTACTTAAATTTAAAACAGACCATTGGATTTTTTTCTTATTTAGCCAAAAAAGGCTTTTCAGTAATGTTTGTGTCAACATTTTTTTTAAAGGTTTATTGTTGGATTTGGTAAGCATATTAAATCCTGGGGCTGGTTTTTTTTATGGGATACGGTTAAATAGCAGTGTAAAAACACTCACCCATTATTTGTAAAGTGTTTTTAATTTTAAAATATCAATTGTAAGTAAATTATACTAAACAAGTTTATTTGTTCGTTAACTTGTTATGGCCTTTTGCAACGAAAACACTTTTATAATTTCAACTGTGTAGTTTTATTTGTATGAAGGTTGAATTACATTGAAGTATAATATTAACAGTATTATAATAACGATGATGTTAATATCTTAGTGGCTTTAAGAATAATGATTGCTGCCTCAGATATGACGTCCTATTTAAAGCAAAGATAACCATACGCGCGACCCTTGATAGATTAAAAAGGAATGTTTCGGGTATGTTATCTTTGCCCTTAAGGTCAAATCGATATCATGCGATTTATCTCGTTCGCAGTTTTCTTCCATTTAGTGATACCAAATCTTTATTGAATTTGGATAGATAACCGCCAACAAGATAATAAATTTAAACATAATACATTGGGTTAAGTTGACATACATGTGATAACACTAATATTTATAGATTCTAGATTACATAGTACAGAGATATCAATAAGCTTGACATTGGTTTGCACGATAACTTATAATATTTATTTGAATGTGGATAAGAACATCGATAAGATAACATTGGTTTTGGTGATTACTTAATATTTATTGTATGCGATAAGATAAGCATATTAACATTGGTAGAGATACATTACAATCTAAATAATTATTTGCTTTTATTTCGAGCCGCTACTCCCGTATTATGTGCAGTGTGTATGATGTACGCAGGCGATCGATCTATCGTGAAGATGGGGGTAAACACCTTTATAGATGAGTCATATATCCAAGGATAATTTCGATTTCATCTAATTAATTGATTGTTCCAAATTGATTCAAAAGAATGGGGTGTTATTATAGAGGTTTTGCCGTTGTTGCTCACGTGGTATTGAATGGACTGTCTCTCTTACTGTAAGATATATGGGTAGCGTGTGCAGCTTTAGGAAACACTTGATGACAATCTTTCTTGAAGGAACAAATCATTATTATTTATGATCACTTCATACATACACTACACCTAAAGCCGATGTTACTATATCATACTGGCGATGTGTGACTATCACATATCGGAAGATCTACAAATGCAATCCTAGCTTAAGAGTGTTTTAGGTGGCTGATCTGGTAGAGCCAAATGTACGAGTATATTTTATTCACATTGTACAAGAGATCCCTTTTCGTCTCCTGTTACTAATATATCAAGAAACAGATCATTTTCAAAACATTCATGTGGCGTGTACAGCTTTAGGGAGCACTTAAAGACAACACTTTTTATTAAAATTTATGATGGTATATGAACACTATACAATACACTAAACCTAAGGCCGAATGTGATGGTGCCGAATATTGGAAGAATTACAAAGATTTGTTCGTCTTCCCTTGGTAAGTTTTTTACGGTTTTCTTACCAAATATGTTTTTCTGAACATATGCAGATGTGGGGAGTGCCTAATCTAATAGTTACAGCCACTACTTTCTTAAAATTCCACTCAATCTATCATATAATTATTTTGTAATGGTTTTGATCTGTTAATGACGGTGAGTTAAGAGTCCTAAGTTGAAACGTCCGTGAAGAGAGTTTGCTCTCTAAACGGCGCTACGTAAAGTGTCCTTTTATTATTATTACAATGCGCTGACTTAAATCGCCATATTAGAAATAATAAATAAGAATAAAACTAAGGATACTGAAAAAGTAGAACCATTGATGACAAGCCTACTGAAAAAGTAACGTGTAAATAACTGGGCGGTATAATTTCAGTCTGAAACGATAGCAACGTCAACAAAGTTTCTACCGTTTCAGATTCCTTGAAATATATGATATACACATACATACCGAAACGCTATTTCTCTATTCGAGTAGGCAGATAGGACAGAGTACTATGTTCTCCTATCTTTAAACACATATTTCGCATTTCTCACATCCTACACCTTCTCATACAGCCCCTACGATTCAGCTGACTGTACATCTACTAATATGATAGTCCATAACAGTATTTTATTACCAACTTTGATATGTAGGAGTAAAACGTGGACATGGAAAAAAAACTGAAAGGAGTCTAATAAATGTTGTTGAAATGTACGCACTGAGAAGAACAGATGTGATGACAATGTATGACAGAATATGGAATGAAGTGATGAAGAATGAATATGAACTTAAGGCTATAATGTGTTGAGTAAGATGAAGAAGAGCATTCTGAGATGGTTTGGGCACATGAAATGAATGAACGAAGTAACACAAATAAAACGAATATATAGTGCACCTGTGAGTGGGAGACGTGGTAGAAGACCATTTAAATTATTGTTGGATCCATTAAATAATTGTAGAAGTTTGTAGAATTGTAGAAGTTTTATGAAAATGTAGAAGAGGCGAACGACGTGTGTCGAAATAAGAAAGTCTGACGCTCTATCGTTTCTGCATACTCTGAGAGGGAAATTACGTGACGGTATATAATATTTATATATGTATAAAACATTTGCGTTTTTGAACTAAACCTCAATAATGATTAGATTTTTCATTTAAAAAAATAATTTACTTACTTAAAACTTTTAAATAAAATTTGAAAGACATTTGTTAAATAGATAAAAGTCCAGCCTTGTCCTACTCATCGCAATTAAACGAAATTTGAATTAAAAAATAGTATAAAATCCAATCACTCTAGAGAGCTATCAAGCTCCGGCAATACCGTTTATTTCTTCTTTATATTCGGGCGTAAAAACTAACATACCAATAAAAACAATCTATTTCTCCGTAACTTGGCTTCAATTGACTGTTATCGAACAATAAACTTTATTGCAGACCATAAAATCAATTCATGATACTTTAATTCACCAATGTTAGAAAGCCTAAAAGGACTAGAGAGAAACAAATGGATTTATCTTGCGGTTTTTTCCCATTTTATCTCAGATATTTATTTATTTATTTTATTTTCATAAACGGCACTTTCACACGGTATATCAGTTGGGGGGGGGGGGGGCAGCTTAACTCTAAAGCACATACAGCAAGTTTCCCAAAAATAATTAGTAAACTTCCTGCCCGCAGCGGAGCTTTTCAGGGAGTATCGGGTCCTGAACATAGCCAACTTACATTTCAAGTCCATTCTCTGGCACTATCATCGACAGGAGGGGAATATGCAGGCTCAGTAGAGATACATGACACGCATGACAACTGCTCTAATGTTCATCATCCCTAGAGTTAAAACGTCTTTTGCCCAAAGGCAAAATACTTATTTGACTCCCATGACATACAAGGGGGTGTCGAATTCAATAAAGGCATAAGGGGGAAAACAATTTAGGCAGTCGATCGGAGCGTGGTTGTTATTGCGAAAGGAGTTTGAATAGTTGTGCTTGCAAGAGGAATGACTTATAGCAAAGGTTTGTGTGAACTCTTGAGTGTGGTGTTTATTTTTAATGATTATGTGCGGTATATTGTGGAATGGACGTTTTGGTCTGTCTAGAGTGATGGAGTGTGAGGGATTTGATTCGCGTGATTGAGTGTCACTGTTTGTCAAGTTAATGAGAATGTGCAATGGGGGGGTATTATGTAATCAAAAATCTGAAATAAATATCGATATTTTTCATGCCATGTGCTCTCAGTGAGATAAAGGCAAAAGTTTAGTTTACTGGGGACACGACACATGAAAGGCAACAAACCCAGATCCATTAAAATTGTGTGTCCAAATTAAATTACCTGTTGTTTTTTTCGCAAATTGTGTATATTTCTTGTCACGTATAAATAAAATTAAAATAAATAAAAAACATACAAAGCTTAAAGAGACTTTATAAACTGTAGCAAGAAAATAAAAATGAATGTTTAAACACTCCTAAACAACTAACTCATATTACTTGAAAAGCTCAAAATGCTTTCTTCAAAAAACATTTTCGGAAATATTGAAGATGTCAATATCCGAGACTTAGTTCAAAAAAGACAGCCCTTGATACAGAGGAAGAGCACATGGCAGATTAGTTATTATTGTTATTATTATTTACTATTATTAGTTCTACTTATTTTCAGTCTAAAAATATCAATATTTCTGTACCTAAAATAGTTGTCAGGAGCATAACAGGATTAGGTTTAGCTCCTGTCAGCAGCTTAAAGATATAAAAAGTGACCCTCACATTTCTCTTCATGATTAGAAGGTAGTTTATCAAGATGCAGGAGTAACCTTATAGGATAGAGCCATGGGTAGTAACTACACTCCCGTAAGTAGAGAAATGTAAAACATTTCTTTGGATTGATGGTTCGGCCACAGAGATAAAAACATTAAAAAATGATTTATAAATAAAACACTGGGCATAGAGAAATATCCTTAAAATGCAAACCTATAAATACGTGGCACAATTAAATACATTGAATTCTCAAAAAAGGAAGTTAGAAAAATTAGAGAATATTTATAGCTAGATTTATCGACAAAGCAGAAGAATATTTCGATCGTCTATTGTAGATCGCACTGAATGGAGATATATTTTGTTCCCCATTACAATGGGTGGGTGAGTGGTGGTGGGATCGAACTGAACTGTTCCATTATTTTTAAATAATTTTAAATAGTCAAAATTAAAATATTGTTAAAATTTATCGGTTGTATTTAATTAATAAGCTTTTAAAGTAATAAACACCATTTATATATCACATTTAGTACCTTACTAAGATATTTACCACCATTTTGTCTAGTCTGGACCCCTCCAACTCGGTTTGGTCTGGATTCCAGGAAGGACCTTCAGTGGTGTTGGCAGGGAGTGTGATAACCACTTGGCGTCCCCTAGGATTGCTGACTCTTTCCTCCAAAGGACCTCTCCATTCTGATGTGGTCGTGATGGTAAAAAAATATCTTTATCATATGTGTCAAGATTTTTTCGCATAAATTGAATATAATTTTGTGGTAGATAACCGTGTTTAGTTGGCTTAGAATATAACCGACGAACTCTTAAGGTGGTGTTAAGAAAATATAACTTATATTATAAATAACATTACCAAGAGTATATGGTAATTATTTTTTTTTATATCGCCTAGAAAATGAAGACTTTTATATCTTCGAAACGTTGGCGATTTTTTAAGCCAAACAAACAGTGTAATTAATGCTTGCGAAAATTATTTTCAGATGTTTTACTTCAATTGTTTTAAATATATTATATCCCTGCATACATACCATCACGCCGTTTCCCTGTTGGGTAAGGTAGAAAGGACAGAGTCCCAAACTTTCCTATCTCGACATACATATTTCGCCTTTTCCACATCCATGTATTTAATTAATGAATAAACACTAATAAAACAAATATACAGGGTCAATATGAGTTGTAACGGTGTAATAGAGGAAGACCAAGGAAAGTATGGTTGGATTAAGTAATTGATATTTATATTTTAAAAGAAGGAAAAGTAAGATAAATCGTAGGAGCTGTATCAAAGGGTATCGGATGTGGCAGAGGCCAAATATGTATGTCGAATATGAAAGTCTGGCTCTATATCCTCAAGTAGCAAAAATGACAATGCATAATAGCGTGTTCGTGCGCGCCTTAATGTATGGAAGAGAATCTTGGACTTGGCAAAAGAAGAATAAGAGTAATATAAATGCTATGGAGATGACTGCACCTAGGAAAATTTGTGGAATATCAATGTTTGAAAGAAGGTGGAATGACGACATCAGAAATTAATGCATGGATAAAATGGATGTTTTAAGTAAGATGAAGAAAGGAGCTTTAAGATGGTTTGGACATGAATGGTGAGAATGAATGACTAAATAATGACTAAGTGAGTATACAATTCAGAAATGCAAGATGTAGACCGAAGAAAACGTGGCTGAACCAAGTGGATCAGATTTTTTAAGAAGGTAAAGTGAGAAGGATGAATAATAGAAGATTTTGCATGACGATATATGTGACTGTGGAGGAGGGGAAAGTTGTGGCTTGGCTAGAAAAGTTTGGAGATCTGTTCTCTCTGACTATCCCGCAAGGGACACAGCGTGATGATGTGTAAAATAAATATGTAATAAGAGTGAGTCAAAACAGCAAGTACTTTATATATTTCGTATAACTCAGCTCAAGTCTGCAAAGAAGACGATTTTATGTTTTCTCAAAACCAGATGTGTTTATTTAATCCAAGTTTCTCTATGCTTTGGTTACATTTAATTATAAGTTAGTTATAACAGTCCTGCTCAAATTACGGTTCCCGAACAGTTTATTACTGGGCCGCAACGAAATTTTGAAACTTATTTTTTTTACAAACATACATACTTGCACGCCATTTCCTTGTTGGAGTAACCAGAGAGGATAAAGCACAAACTTTCCCGTTACGGCATATTTCCGTTGCCTTCTTCATATTCATACATCTTCTTATATAGCTCCTTCATTTTTTCTTACTCCTTAACTTTCTTCTTCTTCTTCAGTTTCAATCCTAGGGATTGGTTAGTAGAAAAACCCTGCATCCTCTTCCACTCCGCTCGATCCTCAGCAATCTTCTTGAGCTCTGTAGCAATCCTCGGAGGTGCAGTCCATATCGTAGCATATTTGCTCCAGATACTCTCGGCGAGGACGCCTTCTACCAATCGATCCCTCAATCATTCCCTCCAGTATATTGTACAGGAGATTTTCATGTCGCAGCATATGACCCATCCATTCTGCACGCCTTTCCGACAGGTGCCTGGTTTCTTCGATCCTGCTGAGAACCTCGTCATTTGTAATGTGGTCTCTTTCTATTAAAATTCAATTCACCAGGTTTAATCGTGCTCTTCTCAGTCGTCCTCTATATCAAGATTCAATATGTCCAAAGCACTTCATAATCTTGTCACCCTATTTAATACATCAATAATTAATTCACAGTAATCACTAGTAATTACTTTTCTTATTTTGTCATACATCCACTCATAACATTTTATTCTCAGTGCACGCTTTTACTCGACTCCTTTCATAAATTTTACACGTCATTGTACCACGTCACTGAAACATTATTTAGGCAAATCTCGACATTGTTTGGTTCCAATATTTGTGTTTGAGTGCCCCTTTGACTAACTTATTGTAATTTCCCGTAAATGTCTAGTTCCACCTTTCTATAAAATAAAACGACTTATTGACCATTTGTTGCCAAGTGGCAATCACTTTCTACCCACCGTATATTTGTTTTAGAAAGATCTTAGTGAAAATTTGATAATTTTCGATATTGCTGTACAAAAAAAACTATGCAATGCCGAAAATGAGTAAATACAAATTTAATAAGGTCATCAATGGCCAGGAGAATGAAAGTTAAATTCACTTTCGTTATATATAGAACAGCCTGGTAGGCTCGCTATGTGATGATCTTTCCCAACCAACCACAAAGGTTTTAAACAAGTCTTAAGTTAAAAACAGAGGGGAACTTTTTTTAAAAATATTCAGGGACCATCGAGAATCGAATTGCTACCTCCGAGCTGGAAGACAGGCGTTTTAATAATATTTTATCATTAGGTTGTAATAATCTAGATTTATGGCCAAAAATCAAAAGCAGCATTACCAGTATCAATAGTCTGATGAATAATATTCAATTCTTCTTCTTCGATGGCTCTACAGGTCATATCGGGCCTTGGCCTCCATCAATCCTCGCCTCCGACTCCTCCTGTCTCCCGCCTCGGCCTTCCAATCTGTCACGTGTAGCAGTTGGGCCGCGTCCTTTTTCACTTCATCCTCCCATCGCAGCCTAGGTTTACCGACCTTTCTTCTTCCGCCCGGATGTCCCTCAAGGATCCTCTTAGGTACCCGTGATGACGGCATTCTCTGCACATGCCCAGCCCATCTCAGCCTGCTCAGTCTAGCATGTACAGAGAGCCTGGGAGCTTTATAGATATTATACAGCTCATCATTGTATCTTATGATGAATATATCATCATCATCATCATCATCATCAATGGCACTACAGCCCATTGTGGGCCCCGGCCTCCTCCAGCAGTCGTTGCCATTCCCCCCTATCCTGGGATGCACTCCTCCAGCCCCTGATGCCAATCACGTTTGCATCATTCTGCACCCCATCCATCCACCTAAGCTTTGGTCTGCCCACGCTACGTCTTCCTTGGGGCTTGGAAAAGAGTACTTTGTTAGGCATTTCCTCTTCTCCCATTCTTGCTACATGCCCCGCCCAACGTAGCCTCCCAATTTTGATGTATTTTATAATGTTGGGCTCTTTGTATATGCTGTATAACTCCTCATTATATCTCACTCTCCAAGATCCATTTTCCTGTATGGGTCCGAATATATGATGAATATATACTTATTATTAATTCTTGCCATTCTGGTTTTGAACATATTTTGATACATCATTCGACCGGAAATTATTTAGTAAGTTTGCAAGAGCTTGGCTTCCATTTGGAGGTTTCAGAATCGAAATATGATGTCACCCAAAAAAATAATTATGAAATAGTAAAATAGTTCATCTGGTAAAATCAATCGCATGTGCTAGACGTGGACAAGTTTTGTTGCCTATCAACATGTGTTAGTATTTCCAACAAGTACGATGGCGATCTGTCAATTCCAGTGGCTCTTAATCCGAAGACTCTATTGTCTCCATTCTTTGTGTTCTTTGACATGTTTGCATCACCAATTTGCTTGTGTTGAGAGGTTTCATATAAATTGATAAAGTTGATCCAAATACTATAAAATCGATGTTTTTTTATAACAGCTGTAGAGATAAAATTATTTAAAAATAAACGTTGGATAGACATAAAAGACAAAAAAAATATTTCATTAGTTGTTGCGGAAAAGTTCATTTAAATCAAGACGACTTCCTTGGTCTAGTTGATAAGACGTCTGTCTTCCAGCTCAAACGTGACGGGTTCGATTCCCATTGGAACCCAAATTTAAAAAAAGTCTAGTTTTTACTTAAAGGTTCTTTAACATCTTTCAGGTGGGCTGGAAGAAATTTGTACGTGGTAATAAGCACGCTATGTTGTACTACATACAATGAAAGCGTAATATAATACAATTATACAATAGAGTTGGCCAATTTTGTTCTGTAACCTATTAAAATATTATGTATAATTAATTTCCCTGTATTACTTACTGCCGTTTTATTTTCTTTGTAATATTACTACGTAAATCTATTATTAATGGCTTATAGTCGTCACGTATATAAGTTTGTATAAAAAGATACATGGAACCTTCACCACCAACTGTAAAATTATTTTTATATTTTTCGGATGGTCTCTGGCACCAAAAAAGTTTTAATAACACTGTAATCACAGGCTGAGACGATATGGTTTCAGTATGCTTTTGAAATCATGAAACAGGCTTTTCGGTGTTTCACCCGAATTTATGTATTATTTCTGTTTCATATCTAAAGATTTTCTCGAGGGATAAACGTGATCTAAACAAGATTAATTAAATACACTATTTCTCTATTAGTGTAACATAATTTAATTTCATCTCTCGTAAGATGAAAAATATTTAACAAAGAATATTTAATAAGACACGACTGGGTGTATCAGTTAAGTGGTGCAAGTTTATATAGGATTTAATATTTAGTTGAGAAATTTCTTAAAATTCTGTTTTTAGCTTCATGTATTTTATGTGAAATGTAAAAAATATATATCAGAATAAATTATGCAAAATACACAGTCATGCTAATTGTAGAGGGTGAAAGAAACAGGAAATTCGGGTGAACAATGAAATATTAGAAAGAGATTAAGAATTCTGTTATTTGGGTAGTATACTCTCAGACGACGGAAATATGAAACGTGACATTAAATGTCGAATTGCAATAGGAAACAAAGTCAAAAGGACACTGAAATACATTATTATATTTAAACCAAATAATATCATAACAACATCGTGTGTTTCATAACAGTGTATTAGTGCGAATATTTATGTGTTGGAGTAAAGCGTTGAAGTTGTGAAAAATAAATGAAAGGAGAGGAATATGTGGTGTCGATTTATGACAATAAGAAACGTAAATTATTCAGAATGAGTGTAAGCTAAAAACTGATTTGTTAAGTAGGGTGGAAAATAACACGATCAGGTGGTTTGAACATGTTGAACGAATGGGTGGTGAAAGACTGTCTTAAAAAAATTATAATGTAATGATAAGTGAGAGTTATAGTAGAGAACGACAAAAGTATGGTTGGACCAAGTGGATAAAATGTTGAAAGAATAAAAAGTAAGTAATAAGAGAAACAGAAATAACTGCATGAGTGTGGAGGAGGGTAAGAAAGTGTGCCGTGATAAGAAAGTTTGGCCCTTTGTGCTCTCTGCCTGTCCCAGCAAAGAAATGGTGTGCTGGTATGTATGTAAATTTCGAATAAATTACTCAGAAAATACTTATAAAAAAATAACGGAATAATTTAATGAATACGCATAAATACGAGTATACAACAGTATCTCGTCGTGAGGAGACGTGCCTGGGTCTATACCAGGTGTCTGGATTGTTTCAAGAACAGGATATGTATGAGAATATGTACAGATATGGATCAGGCAAAGGAAATGTGTAGTGATAGGGAAGTTTGGCGCTCTGTCCTCGCTGCCTATCCCAATAAGGAAACGACGTAATGGTATGTATAACTCTCTTTATCAGTGTCGGTAGTCTAATGGTTAGCGTAACTGATAAGCAATTTAGTTTTTTAAATAAATAGATTCTAGAGATTTGGAAAGTAGAGGATTCAGATTTGAAGAGTTTCAACCTCTTTTGAGATACCAACGCAGTGGCATAGCGAGAAGCCACGGGACAGCTGCCCGCAGTTGATGATGTGCATGGTCGCGCGATAACGCGTTGGGCTTTCGTGCAGAAGGTCACCGGTTCGAATCCCGCGCTGTTATATTCCCCTCGAATGACACAAGCATTTTTTACACCTAGTATTCGAGGTTATAAAAAGATATCTATGACTTCGGTCATATTTATTCTTTCAAAAAAAAGAGAAAAAGAAAACTTTCCGTTGTGCTCCGATTGTATCGTTTCAGTGTACCATCGGATCCAGTATAGCGGTGTAGCCAGTGAGTTTGCTGGTGTGCAACGACTCACTTAATTAAAATAAACTCCACGGCTCGAGGACAAATTGATTACTCTTAAACATCTTTCTAGTTAAGAAGAGATGGCCATATATGTAACTCTCTATAGAAGGGTTACAAAGCTGATAATTAATTTTACATTTTTGGCTTCATTTTGTAAAATATTATACTATATTATATTACATTTTCGTTGCATACATTAAAACCTAGCAGGTTTATGATCATTGGCCAATCTCTTCCAACCAATTAGAAACATGTTAAAGAGGCCTTAAGTACAAAACCAAACATTTTAAACAATCTGCTTTCCAATGGGGATCTTTGGAATGATATTTCGAAAAAAAAATATGTGTATTGGTTTCACAAAAAATAATCCCTTATTTAAAACCAATTTATCTTCAAGTCGAATATTGAAGAAAAAAGTAACCCTTTTTATTGATTTTTAGTTGTCTTCACCTTCGGAGTATATCAAATTGGTTGAAGCCAGAGTAGAGGTGAACTACACCCTCGGCGTTGAAGATGTAGGCCGTTACAAATGGACTGTAGAGGAGCACCAGCCTTGCCATTGCGGGGTGCCTATCAGGCCTACCCCCCCTAAATGCGTCGATACCAAAAGAGGCAGTAGAACAGTGCACAATAGCCACTGCTCTAAGGCCTTAAAACCGCTAGTCAAGGTGGAACCTTGCCAAAGGTAGGCTCAGATGATAAATTACCATATATGCTCACGTAAAATGTTGTTATAGTCACATATTTTGGTTGGTTGGGAGAGATTGCCCTTTGGCAATAAATCCACCAAGTTTTACATTCAAGTGTTTAATAAATTATGTATATTTGAATTCTTCTTCTTCTTCGAGGTTGTCAATCATCTTCTAATATTGAGGCAGCAGCTCTGAACTAAGATGTGGTTTCACAATTATACCATTCTCATAAGTTGATACAACGACAATTTATATTGCCCTGTTTAGAGAGCAGCTTCTTTTCAAGGGAGCTCTAATTTGGGATTCGAACCCACAATAATAATATTACAAAAAAAAAAAGTTGAGAGTGAGGATAGAAAGGTTTTGGCTGTGGCCATTAGATTAAGTATTTCTTCACATATGCATATGTTTAAAAAAACATATTTGGCTAGAAAACTTACCAACTACAGAGGAATACAAAGAAACCTTTGTAAATCTCCGATATGTGATAGTAACACATTCGGCTTTAGGTGTAGTGTAGGTATGTAGTGCTCAAATAACATCATAAATTTTAATAATACCTTCCAGTAAGATTTTATTCTAGTGCAGGGGTGTCCAACTGAAATCATTTGGTGGGCCAAATAAAACATTGCAAGTCTTTGATGGGCCACACATAGAAATATTTTATAACTTAACAATAATATGACATTTTTTTTAATATTAAAAATAAACAATCAACTTACAATCGAAATATTTTATTACTTTGTAAAATTAATGAAACATTTGTTTTTTATCATTTGGTAATTTTTTAGTATTGACAGGTCATTTGGCTATTTTACCTTTGCTAGTTGCCTTAATTTTGGAAATTAAACTTCAAGGATATATTTCTGATAAAATTAGTGTATTTTATTCCCTTCGAACATGGCATTCATCTCAATGCTTGATTGCAAGTCTATAAGCTCCATTTGTAAATTTGGAGGTGCACATTCGACCTTCACATTATCATAAATGGGGTTAAGAAAATGGTGAAAATTTCCTCGTGCTTTTGCATGTATGAAAATCTGTCGTCGAATGCTTTAATTAATTTTGTGACTTAATTAGCATATTTTGTCTGGCGCCGGCATGCGACACCCAGGTAATAAATTCGTCACTCATAAAATTAATAACATGCGAAAATTATTATAATTAACGTTCACAGAATTTGTTTTTTATTTTATCAATAACAAAATGCAAAATGTATAAAGACCTCGAAAGGTCCACACAAAATCTTAAATTAGGCCACATGTGGCCCGCGGGCCATGATTTGGACACCCCTGTTCTATTGCTTCCTAAAGTTGCAAACGTCACCCATATCACTAACAGTAAGATGCAGACTATTCCACGCTACAAAACCATTAACGGCAAAAGTTCTATCATAATACCCCTCCCCATTGGATTAATTTGGAACAATCAATTTATTAGATGAAGAAGAAATCAATCTCTAAGTTCTACTCTTCTCTGAAGTAAATATATAATAAAAACACTGTAGCAAATTCTTCCAATTAACGAGATTTAATTTACTGTGTTTGATATCTGTAAATAATAATAAGTAGCAGTGCTTTCAAAACTATTTTGAAAAATGTAGCACTGTTACAGCAATTTTTCAATCTAAAGTAGCATGCTACTCAAATTGCTATATATAAATAGTAGTAGTATTGTTATACTATGTGTATCCAGAAAGTAAGTGTACTGAGGCTCTCACGACCGGATGGATTTTATTTTCGACATGTTGGCTACACTTCCGTGTAGCCTGACCCTTCCCCTCCGCAACGAGACCGGTTCGAGGTCAGTACGTTGAGAAGTGTCAACGCGACAACACGTTTCGTGAAAAATGTCAATCCAATCTCCCGCCAAGTGCGAAATACGCGGCATCATCCGTTATCTCGTTTGGAAGGGAAAACCTCCGGTTGA
Source organism: Odontocerum albicorne (assembly GCA_949825065.1). Taxonomy (NCBI): domain Eukaryota; kingdom Metazoa; phylum Arthropoda; class Insecta; order Trichoptera; family Odontoceridae; genus Odontocerum; species Odontocerum albicorne. The sequence continues at coordinate 37,729,625 of OX463846.1, forward strand.
GGTTTATAATGAGGTGAAAACAGCATATGGTGATAAAGCTATGAATCGTACGAGTGTGTACAAGAGGTGTCGCGAGTTTAAAAACGGTCACGTCACACCTCTTCACCCTCCGCCAAAAAGTTCAAAACCACAATTTCAGCCAAGAAAATCATGGCATCCGGGTTTTGGGACTGTCAAGGCATAATTTTAATTGAATATATGCCTCAAGGGGAGACCATCAACTCTGCAAGATACTGTAAGACCCTAAAAAAATTGCGGAGGGCGATTCAGAACAAGAGGAGAGGCATGCTGACAAAGGGAGTCTGCCTGCTGCACGACAATGCCAGACCACACACGGCCAACGTCACGAAGGAACTGCTCGCCTCGTTTAAATGGGATGTCCTGAACCATCCCGCGCATTCCCCTGACTTAGCACCTTCAGATTACTATCTCTTTACCTCCCTGAAGCTGCACATGGGGGGAAAAAGGTTTTCAACCGACGAGGAGGTAAAGGAGGAGGTGGAGAAGTGGACGGAGGGGTTGACGGGAAACTACTTCGAGGAAGGCATCAAAAAGTTGATACCCCGCTTCACCACCTGCATTGAGAGGAATGGCTACTATGTCGAAAAAATAGCTTACATATGTACTACGGTAACCACGTAATTTTTTTGTTTAAATAAAAAAAATTGTAACCTACAAAAATTCAGTACACTTACTTTCTGGATATGCCTCGTATAACACTTTATAATTACTCTTACAACAAAATGCACACATTTAGGCTGTTTTTATAAAACATTGGTAAGAAGTAAAAATTATATAGGTATTTTGCAGTAAAATAATAAAAAATTTAATAATGACAAATCTCAAGGAATTTTTTTTTTAAAATGGGCTTGTATGTGGAATATTTTGAGGTAAATAATGTTTCCTGAACTTTTTCTTTAATTATTGAACTACATCTGATTTAACCAGAAAGATCATTTTAATGCGGGGTCAATAAACTTCAAAAGACAATGGTTAGAATGGTTTTTATTATACATTTTGGAATGCAAAGATAGCTTTTGACAGATAAGAAAAATTAAATAATTCACGCACATATCAAAGACAGTTTGGATCATTTAAAGCTTTCAAGAGGGAAGCTACACATATAGGTACATATTGCACATTGATGTAGCCCTAAATGAAATATATTATCCAATTACGGGTTGTCTTAAACCAGGCTCACTCAATATGATTTTGGAGTCCTCTATAAATATTTTTTTTTGCAGTTGTGACTTTCACTGGATCGCTGGTCCTTGGGAATACTGTACTACCACATGTGGAACAAATGGCACATCTCACCGTCAATTGTATTGTGTTCCACATTCCTTGGAAAATGAAATGTAAGATTGTTTTATTATGATAGATTTGACAGAAACAAGAATTCCTAATTTAATTATCAAGACCAGGACAAAAGGAAGAATGTCAATAAGTTGTTAAATAGGCTTTATAGGAAGCTGAAAAAGCAGTGCGGTTGTATGAAGGTTGGCTGAAAATTGAATGAGAGAGGTGGAAGAGTTGAAGAGGGAGATCAAGATAGTAAAAGTTCGACACCCAACTCAAATAGAGAAGGGAAAGACAATTATTTTGGATTTCACAGTAGTTATTTCAAAACTAAATAAAAAGAATTATTTTTGTTATGTGTATACCATATATATCTTATTTAAAAAAAAATTGTCTTAAGATGTTTTTAATAAAAGTTAAATTTAAATTCAGTTTACTATAAATGCTGTAGAATTACGTGCAATTAGAAAAATACGTGAGGGACAATGTATGACAGAATATGGAATAAAGTGATTAGGGATGAATATGAACTTAAGGCTGGCGTGTTGAATAAGGTGAAGAAGACTGGTGTGTTGAACTTAAGCACTCTGAAATGGTTTAGGCATGTGTAACAAATGAATGAAGAAATGTTAATAAAACAAGTATACAATCCAAATATGAGTAAAACACGTGGTAGAGGAAGGCCAAGGAAAGTAAAATTGAATCAAGTGAATGATATTTTGAAAGAAAGAAATGTAAAAGTTGAATCAAGTGAATGATATTTTGAAAGAAAGAAATGTAAAAGTTGAATCAAGTGAATGATATTTTGAAAGAAAGAAATGTAAAAGTTGAATCAAGTGAATGATATTTTGAAAGAAAGAAATGTAAAAGTTGAATCAAGTGAATGATATTTTGAAAGAAAGAAATGTAAAAGTTGAATCAAGTGAATGATATTTTGAAAGAAAGAAATGTAAAAGTTGAATCAAGTGAATGATATTTTGAAAGAAAGAAACGTAAAAGTTAGAGAAATCGTAGGAGTTGTAGGAGACAGTATATGGAAATAACAAAAGTGTGTTGAGATAAGTCTGTCACCCTGTGCTTTCTGCCTTAACGTGTGAGGGAAACAGCGTGATGATATGGTATATATTCATATACTCGTATATACGATTCATGATTTCAGTTCTCCATCAACACTGATAGACTACATGGTGGATCCAAGACACTGTCTTCATGACAAACCTCACCAGGATCAGCCTTGCAATGTTATCTCCTGTCCTGGTTATTGGATCGAGGAACCATGGACTGAGGTATTTATATGCTTATTGGTAGTTTGCAAAGATGTTGTAGGGTTTTGTGTGTCAATTTTATTTGTACTTTATTGAAAATAAATCATATTTAGCAAATGCAAACTGAATGCCAGTTCTAATAGGGAGTTGGATACTCACAGTTATTGAACTAAAATTTGGAGGGCAAATTAAAATAAATTCTTTACATGTATGTATATATATCTCAAATAAAATTAAAGTCTGTTTCACCATCTTTGAGAACTCCGTGGTGTAGTTGATGAGACACCAATCTCCCATTATTGGGGTTGTGAGTTTAATTACCATTGGAAGCCAGATTTTTTTAAAAGGGTTCCAGTTAAATTTTTGCTTAAGATTTAACTAACACCTTTCTGGTCAGTTAGAAGAGATTACCTTTCAGATCGTACTGTATACAATAAAAGTACTGTATACAATAAAAGTATCATAAAAGAGATTACCTTTCAGATCCTACTGTATAAGTACAATAAAATTATCATAAAAGAGATTACCTTTCAGATCATACTGTATACAATAAAAGTACTGTATACAATAAAAGTGTCATAAAATACATTTGTAAAATATATGTTAAACCCAACGGCTAAGAAGGTTCTATCAGCAAAATCTTGTAATTGAGATATTACTTTATGAAGAAATGACCTCCATGGCTTGGATGGTAAGACACTTGTCTCCCGATCCGGGGTCTGCGGGTTCGACTCCTGTTGGAACCCAGATTTTGTCAAAAAAGATTTCAGTTTGGTTTTTAGTAAAGGCTTGTAACATCTTTCTGGTTGGTGGGAAGATATTGTTATTTCGCAATAAATCTGTCAGCTCACACTGTATACAAAGATAACGCAATACACCACAATAATATAATACAAGATATGTTGTTTATAGTTAAGGCGTTAACGTTGTGGAGGTTTAAAGACATTGTTATTTATTTTTATCAAAAACTGTTTATTCCACTTTTTTGTAACGGTATAACCCTACCGGTTTCAAGGCTTTCACCTCATCTTCAGGGGAACACAAACAAGACTAAATGATGTTCGAACTGGTACCGATATACACGCTTCAACGGTTGGGGGCTGAAGGGTGAGGGAGGCATGGGACGATTTCGGCCAAGAGTGGAGAGATTTTTGGCATATAACTGTTCACCAGATGTTCGGATCGATGTACTGACTTAGAAATTTCTAGGGCCTCTAATCTGTCCAATTTATTTTCGTTACTAGCGATATGTAAGAATTTGGCATCATCGATAGAAAAAGTATGGTTTTCACGGTGACAATGATTAGTCATTTCAGAATAAATTAGAGGATTTGTTAAGGCGGATATGTGTTCACGAAATCTCTTTTCAAAAGATCTTCCTGTCTTTTCTATATAGAAATTATCACAGTCAGCACATAAAAGTTTATACACACCACTGTTGCTAAGTATTTAATTTTATCCTTTCCCATTAAATAAGAGTTTCCGGAGATTAAAATTAGTGTAAAAAGCTGGCTTTATGTGAATATTTTTGGTTATTTCATATGATATATTTTTTATAAATAACACTTTGCTCCATTTATAGGTATGCTTACAGGTGTCGTTAAATATATAATCTTTTATAAGTTTCTTTTTTGTTTTGTTTTTTAAAAGTGAATCAATGAGGCTTCCAGGATAGTCATTATTTACAGCTATCTCCGCTCTCCGCTCTTGGCCGAAATAAATTTCTTTACCGAAATAAATCTCCGCTCTTGGCAGAAATCGTCCCATGCCTCCTTCACCACTCAGCCCCCAACCGTTGAAGCGTGTATATCGGTACCAGTTCGAACAGAATTTAGTCTTGTTTGTGCTCCCCTGAAGATGAGGTGAAAGCCTTGAAACCGGTAGAGTTATACCGTTACAAAAAAGTGGAATAAACAGTGTTTGATAAAAATTAATTACAAGATTATAATACAAGTTACTTTTTATCACAAAACTTAAAAAAATATTTTGTTTATTAGGTTGGTCGATTCATTTTATGCATAATTTAGCACCTTTATTCGACATTTATATGAGTTCTGTTTCTCAATTGACATGAATTTTGATATTATGGAATTTATCTTCAAATTTCATCTAACTTTCTTAACTCAATTTGCGCTATTTCGATTTACGTGAATTTTCTTAGAACGTATCTACCACGTAAATCAAAGGGATGAATGTTATTGGCTTGTGTTTTTGTGAGAATGCTGACGTGTATACTTGTAGTAAAATGTGCTGTTTTTATGAGTGTCTGTTTGATCCAACATTTTAGTTTTTTTAAATTTTTTTGTTTGTATTTTATTTCAAGTAAGAGAAATCGTAAGATGGTATAAGGTTGTATGAGAAGGAGCATGGATGTAGAAGAGGCTAGGGATGAGTGTTTTAATAGGAAAGTCTGGCACTCTGTCTTCTCTACCTAACCCAACAGGGAGATGGGGTATGTATGTATGTATAGTTTTCACCACATTTTGGTTCTGCACTGTAGCATATTTGGTTTGACTTTTTAATGTTATGTATTGTATTTAGATGGTTTGGTTTTTATATTATTACGTTTTGTTAATCCTCTGCTATCGCGCTTAAAGCGAGTTTGATCTATAAGTGCTATATACATTATCCTATTATTGTTATTATTATCATATCAAAGGCACTAAACTATTTCCACCCTGAATTCTGCCATCTGGGCAGCACTGAGCGTTCCATGAATAAAGTCCTTTTTGGGTCAAAGCATTTAACTCCTTGAACACCCAACATTTTAATATCTCCTTGTTTCAATTCCTCTATGGAACCTGTTTAGAAATTTTTAGGTCGTAAAGGTCTGTTTTGGGCCAGGTAGTAATGGCTCTACAAGAAAAATCCACCTGCTGCGACCCAATGTTCACTCATTCATTCTTAATTTAATTAAATTTAAAGTTTGATATTTGTGTAAACAAGTTGCAATATTTTTTTAAGATTGTATTTGTTTATTTTACTTTTTACCCAAGATTTTGTATTGTTTTCTCTCATTAAGTATGAAGCAAGGTACGCATTTATAAGACCTGTGTGCGACCTATCCTCACATATGGCATAGAAGCGAAGGCGGACACTGTCAGGACAAAAAGTATGCTAAGGACAACGGAAATGAGAACTCTACGTGCTATTGCTGGGAAGACTTTGCGTGATCGTGTAAGGAACACCACAATCCGAGAGATCTGTGAGGTCCAAGATGTGGTCAGATGGGGATGACAGCATCGACGATACTGGTACCAACATGTACAGAGAAGGAATTCCACAAGAATTCCATACATAGCTCTGCATGGAGTGCCGGATAGACGGCGTCCACCAGGGAGACCCCCGAAATGATGGAGAGATAGCTGGAGCTCAGCATCACAGGAGGACAATCCTGCAGTAACAGACTCTTGAGTCTATAGAAAGTTTAAGAAGAGGAAGAAGTATGAAGCACTTGTATAAAATATTATTTTGTCCTTGTTAAATAAGGTTATTTTGTCCTTGTTAAACATTTTTTGTATATTTTTAGTGCTCTTCAGAATGTGGACTTGGTATATCTTCACGTCCTTTAAGATGCTCATCACCAAATGAAGAGGATTGTGGCTCCAAGCCAAACCTCCGCTGGCGGTCTTGTCGAGGTTCTTGCAATAAAGTTCCCAAGTCTAAGCTTAACATCTGCAATCAGGATCGCAGTCCTTACTGCGCGCTGCCATCTATAGCTCGGTACTGCACTGTAGCGTCTTTCGCAAGACTCTGCTGTAAATCCTGTGAAGAATGAGATTCTTCAAATAGAGACCATTCAATAAGAGTTTTGGTTAAATATGTGAAAATTAGTTTTATTTAGATACTTGGAAAACAAGAATTTCACCCGGAGTACAGTTTTTTAATATGCTTTTCATTGTTATTCATTTGACGTCTTTAGTTACACAAATCCAAATAGATAATTTAAACTTTTTAAAATAAATAATTAGGGTTTTAATATGATTTAAATTAATGCGACCTCTATAATTTAGTTGGTAAGATGTTTGTCTTCCATCATGGGATTTTGAGTTCGAGTCCTGATGTACTAAAAATAATAAATAAATAAGGTTCCTGTCTGGTTAAACATTCATTTACAGCAGTGATTCTTAACGGGGGCGCTAGCGCCCCCTTGTGGGCGTTTTAGAGGTCTGGGGGGGCGTTTATATTTTTTTAGAATTTAGGGGGCGCTGCAGGAGTTCCAGTGGGCGTTATGTCGAAATACAAAAATAAGGTATGCTCAATTGGTGCGTGCACTGCACAGATCATCACTGTAAATCATCGCGTACACAATCGCGAATAAAATATTGCGATCGGGTTACCATGTTGCGTTTGACAGTTAGCGCTATGTCACATGAAAGAGAGATACAAAATGCTCGCTCATGCGCATGCGTATCTTATTTTTTCTATGTATGGCGTTGTGCCATGCAAAGCGATTTTGCTGCATATTACAAATTAGTCATTTCTGTCAGTCCGTTGGGGCGATCGCGTTAATTTTTGTTGGTGTATGTGAGTACACTGTTGGTGTATGTGAATACAGAAGTATTAAAATTATTTATTCATAGATTAGCCCTTTTTTCAAGATGTCAGTCAAACAGAAAAAGTGTCGACAATATTTAGTTGACTATTTAAAATTTGGTTTTGTTTCATCTCCTACAAATCAACAATTGCCAATGTGTTTACTCTGTCAACATGTGTTTTCTAACGAGGCCATGAAGCCGTCGCGGTTAAAGGAACATTTTGTAAAGAAACATCCCGACAATAATAATAAAGACATATCGTATTTTCAACAACTTAAGAAAACATTTGATAGTCGCAATACTCTCAGTAATGTTTTTAAGAAGATTTCAAGTCGGAATGATAAAGGACTAATGGTGTCTTATGAAATAGCACAAATTATTGCAAAATGTGGTGCACCACATATATATGGAGAAAAATTAATACAATACTACCAGCTATACGTGTATTCATTAATAATATGATCGGGAAAAACCAGCGAGAGATTCTTTCTTCAGTCCCATTGAGCAATGATACAATTTCAAAAATAATTGATGAGGTGGCAAGTGATATCGAAATTCAACTATGTGATGAACTACAGTCCAACAAATTTTCATTACAATTGGATGAGAGTACTCTGCATAATAATGAATCTCTACTTCTTGCTTATGTACGATTTGTGAAGAATGAAAAAATTATTGAAGAAATGTTATTTGCAAAATGACTTACTACTAACTCGACTGGTGCATCAATATTTGAAACCCTTGAAAACTTTTTCGCCGAAAAATGTATTCCCTTCACTTATGTGATTGCTTGTGCTACTGATGGAGCACCAGCGATGGTCGGTCGGCATCGTGGTTTTGTTTCAAGATTGAAAAATGTGGCACCAAATGTTCTAACAATTCACTGCATCATTCACCGTCAACATTTAGTCGCGAAACATCTTAGCAGACGTCTTCACAAATCGATGAGTATTGTTATAAAAGTTATCAATAAAATAAAGTTCTCTCCCTGGAATGATAGATTATTCCGTCAACTGTGTAAAGAAAATGATGAAGAATTCGAAAGACTTATCTTACATACAGAAGTAAGATGGCTATCGAAAGGAAATTGTTTAAAAAGATTTTATGCACTGTTTGATACAATTGTGGAGTTTTTGGATGTAAACAGTGAAAACATATGCATTGAATTAAAATTACTACGAAATGATGTGGCCTATCTTTCGGATATATTCGAAAAAATGAATGAAAATCTCCTGAAACTTCAAGGAAACAATATCAGCCTTATTAAAGCCAAAGGAGTTGTACTAAGCTTTATCAATAAACTTAAATTATATAAAAATAATCTTAGTCGGCGAGAATTCCATCAGTTTCCTTCTTTACAACAATTAAAAGAAGATATGCTCGAGGATTCTGATTTGGAAACATACTGTAGCCACGCCACATTGACGCCCTTATCGAAGATATGATAATACGATTCAAAGACTTGCAGGAACTTGTAATACCAGCTTGGTTAATTAATCCATTTTTATCAGACATAGAAAGTGTCAGTCAAAATTTAAAAGAGCAGTTTATTGAGCTACAAAATTACTGTGAGGCTAAAATAATATTCAATCAATGTGATTATGATGCTTTTTGGGTTCGTAAATAAAATCGTAAAGTAAAATTACCCATCATAGCATTTCCTTCGTCGTATTTAGTGGGAAAGGGTTTTAGTGCAGTAATGCATATATTAAAAAATCACGAAATCGATTACAAATAAGCCAAAGAGGAGATTTGAGATTGTATTTAAGTAAATTTGAACCTAATATTACGAAATTGACGCAATCACATGAGGCTCAAGGATCTCATTAAATTTATTTTTTATTAAAAATTTCATATTTCGTATTGAATCATGTACTTTTTTTTATTGAAATAATATTATAATGTTGTGGGTAATGTTAATATGACAAAAAAAGGCAATAAATACATAATGTTTATAAAAATAATCACGTGTTTTATTTTTATTTCACCTATTTTTTTATTTATAGTAGGAAATCGATTGCATAAAATACATACGTGGAGAAAAGTGTAAATTTTGAATTTCGCATTTTGTGGGCGGGGGGGGGGGGGGGAGGCGCTGGATAATTTTACCGTGGTAAAGGGGGCGATTCTTTCAATACGGTTAAGAAACACTGATTTACAGCATAGTTTCCCGAAGTGGGTGCTACCACCCGACTGTGGGCGCTGGAGGGATCTGGGAGGGTGTTGCTGGCCCCAGGGGCTGTAGGGTAACATTGAGAAGCAACTATGCAATAAGAAAACGCTTTAAAAAAATGGTTACCATAATAATTTTTAAGCAAACACTTGTTTATTTGACTATGCATCGTCGCAAGACTTATCAACCGTTCGTACATGTTGATCGAACAGTCGTATAATGAAAGAGCTGCTTCATTTTCTAAGGAAACGTACATTGTAAAATGCTAGTTTGTTTAAAAAAATAAGACGACAGGTCTTAACAACCGAGTATTAGCATGTATGTAACTGAGGGCAATTTTTTTATTTACGCGGGTTTGAGTTACAAGTCCAGCTCGTGTCAGCAGGAATCTGCATGTTATGTCAATTTTACTGTACAATACTACAAAAATATGAGAAAGCTTAAATGTTTCAAAACTTGTGAAATTCAACAATTGAATGGTTGAATTAAAATAGGCACTAAGTACCAAAAAAAAAAACTAAATATGCAATTTCATTATATATGACATATAGAACGAAACTGCATACTTAGTTTTTTTGGGGTTTTTTTTGGTACTTAGTGCCTATTTTAATTCAACCATTCAATTATAATACAGACACAGTTACATTTATAATTTTATTATTAGTTGAGATAGAAATAAAGTTTGCCCAAGAGAAAAAATTATTTTGAAATGATATTGAAAAGTGGGCGGGCGGTGAACCAAAAATGTTTTGAAAACTCTGATCTACAGGGTTTTTGCTGTTATTCAATTCAGTATACAGCAGCTTTTCCAACATCTCTCAACATATTTTAATTTTCAAATATATTAGACCATTTATAAGTTGATTTCTCTGTGGCAATCTTATCTGATTAATCACCTTCTTTACATTCTAATAAACTTGAAAAGCACTTCTTAGTAATTTTTTTCTTAACCTCTTCAGACCTGAATTAATTCTAAGATTTGAAAAAAATATTCTTGTTTGTGAGTGTATTATTTATACTAAATGCAACATCGTGTCGTATAAGTTTAGATAGATGGCGCCCAAAACGTTCCACGTCGATAATACAGTATCATACAGTTTAATTGTTATCAGGAAACAGAAATATTCCACAAAGTTGTTTGCAAAGTGTATATGAAGTCTGTGTCCATTATAATGGACGCCAGGTCTGAAGAGGTTAAGGGAAAATTTCACTCTTTCTATGTTATTCACTGCTGGTATTTATTTACAATAGCATGGAAAGCATAATTATTTGTAATTATTGAGTATTTTATATTTTTCGTCTAAATAAATTTATAAAGGTAAAATTTTTTTTAATTCTCTCCAAATTTTCTTTCCAAGCAAATGTTGAAATTAGAATTAGGAAAAATTGCAAAACGATGTTTTAAACATGAACATAAATTTATATTTAATGTATGAATGAATGCCCACTATCCGTAACAAGTATAGTAGAAGGCACAATACAAAGTGGTATCGGAGGTTGGCCATCATCATGGCAATCCTTATCCTGTTCACTATAGTCCGGAACAATTCTCCTTATTAGCTATTTATTTTGTTACCTTGTGCCCATCACTATGTGACCGAGATACTGTAACTTGAAAATCTTCAACTTGAAATGAAACAGGATTATTTTTTCTCAAAAGATGTTTTATTGTGGTGAGCTTTATGAAGAATCTTGCAAAATAATCTTTAAAGTATAATAAAATTATCAAATAAACAATATTTTCAACAATGCAACAATTAAATATACAATAAAAGAAGCACTAGTCTGTGAATGTTAAAATAAAAATTAAAAGGTTAATTTTTAACTTCAAATGATATGTTGACAATATTTTTGGTTTTTGCAATAATTATAAATTATCGTATATAACATAAATTAACTTAATTAAAAAATATTAAATAATATATTGTTGTACTATGTCATGAATTAAAAAGAAATTAAATAATTTAAAAAAAGTGAAGTAGCATTGTTTGCTAGTTCTTATATACTCAGTTAAATAATTATTATAAAGTAAAATTAATGAGTTTAAGATCGAAACAATAAGGGAATAAAGACAGATGATAAATAATATATATTTTTAAATAGAGTATATTAAAGAAATGATAGACTAAGATTATAAAAAGCAAATATGAATAGAAAAGAGAAGATAGTTAATAAATATTTGCGTTACGAGAGTATTTAAGAAGATTCATTCTTTTAGCCGCGCTCTTTCAAAAATATTAAGTTATGTTATATTTTTGAAAAAAGATTCAGGAAGATATGAAGGGAAAAGGGGAAACCTTATGCTACTAAATGTATAAGTAAACATATGTTAATATATATTCAATACATAATAGAAATATGTTTGGCTAGTGACTAGATCTATATGCTTATGTACAAATATAAATTAGAATTAAGGTGATATGAAGTGTATTAAAAAAAAAAATTAAAAAAGTGTGCCTCAATGTAAAAAAGTACTGGAGATAAAAGTATTTAGCACATTTTTTCTTATTTTGCTATTCAATACATTTGAATGGCAAATAAGTGTGCAAATCTAGATAATAATGTGTTATATATTTTTTTCATTCTTTGAGGCTCAGATCTTTGTGTTCTTAAAAAAATATATTTTTATAAAATAGATTATAAATCTCAACATAAAGTAACACTTTATAAAAATTCTTTCAATGAAATTAATACTTGGTAAATGTTCAAACTACACCGCTTTTTTATTTTAGTTAGCCACGGATTAGATGAATCAATGAGTTGAATAATACGAATGCCAGTTTTTTCAAGAAAACTGTAAAAAAATGCAATTATGCTATTTAAGATATTTCACTTTTAAATTATTTTGATTTGTAAAAGGCTTCATAAATTTCTTTATAAAATAATGAATAGTTTATATTTAATCTGATTTTGGATAAACGAGATAAATTCTGTATCAAAAAATGCGATGAGTTTGCAAATTTTTATATCATATAAAAATTTTTAAACAATTTACTTTAAAAAAAAAGCAATATAAATTATTAACACGATATATTATTATATTTTAACAGTTATAAAAAAACTACCTTATATATACACAAGAAGAACAATTGAAACTTTGAATACAATATTTAATTTGGTATAAGGTGTTTTCATAAGAGATTTTGGTTTTTGTTTCATAATCCATTAATCAATATATTTATCATAGAAATTTTAAAATTACATTAATCTAAAAATTAATTTAGGTATTGTCAACAATCATGTTTACTGGTTAACAGTTGATTGATATAGAAGTTCAGATTAATAAAAATGTTCTTCTGGATAAGATTTTCTTTAAAAAGAACAAAAAAATAAATACATACAAGCACATATATTAAAAATATATATAAATTAATAATATAATAACAAAAATTTATGACAAGATTGTCAAAAATAAATTAAAATCAAGATAGAAATAAAAATTATTTCATAAAATATATTATATATGTGCACGTTTTAGTGTATTAAAAAGTTATTTTGAATATTGTAGAACAATCAAGGTTTATATGTTTTTTGAAACAAATTAAGCCATGTATCATTAGGAATATTATCACGTAGGAATATTAAGCAGCTATTTTGTAAATCAATTCTTGATTTCTATTAGATATTTATGATTTAAGGCTTAGTGGGTCAGGATACTTGATTTTTTTTTAGAAGAAAATGCAGAGTGAAACAAAATTCATTTTTTGTACTGAATTACGAGAGTATTATAAATTTATATAATTTGTTTTATAAAGTTCACAATAATTTAAGCACGTTTTAAAAAATAATTCAAGCAAGACAATTTATTTTTACATAGGACCTTAGAATATTTTTGACCAATCACTTCGAAATAGATGTTAATAAATATTTCAATAAATAATATGAAGTGACCGAATTAAATTGAATAATTCGGTAGGACTATAAAATTAAACATTTATTTTTTCCTAACCTTACTTTGAGTGCTCAATAATTATTTTCTTAAAAACGTTTTATTCCAAGTCGACACCCAAGATCTCCTTAGCTCCGTTAACATTCTACGAGGAGGCCAAAGGTGTTTTGTGCCTGAGGAACATCCTATTGAACATCCTGTTGAATTTCCCATCGAATAATTTGTTGAATTGCCTGCTGAACAACCTATCGAATTGCCCGTCGAACATCTTATCAAATTGCCCGTTGAATAACCTGTCAAATTACCCGTTGAATAGCCTGTTGAGTGACCTGTCGAATAACCTGTCGAATTACTCATCGAATAACCTATTGAGTTGCCTGTTGAATATCCTAATGAGTTATTTGTTGAATAACCCACAATATACCCTTTTGAATTGTTTGAAAGGTCAGTCGATATGTGCTGAACAGGCATTTGGTCTAATTCCTAAGATTGTCAGATTTTTTCAACATAGTTCCCGGGGAAAGTACCGAAGCGTCCGGTTCTTTGACTAGAACCAACATACCATCCATCATCACATTTTTCAAGGACGTAGACTGTGTCACCTTCCTGTAGTTCCAATTCGTCAGGATTTTGTGGTCGATATTTATACATGGCACGATATCTGTAAAAGAATTATTTGATTTAAAAAAAAATTAAAGCATTCATCTATCATCAGCTTTTTTTATTCCAATTTCAGGAATAGGCCCTTCCTTTAGGACAGAAGCAAATGGATATTTAAATGCTGTCATCATCAACTCATTAAACAAAGTATAACATTTTAATTATTGAATCCCCTACTTAATAAATATTGAAACAAAGTTCTTCAAATAATTTTTTTTTTATTTACTATCATATTTTGGTTCCATTAAAAATTTGGTAAACATAGATTACTTCTATAAGTAATGGATCTTGATTGTTAGTAAAGGAAGCAAAGAATATTATTTATTGTATAGTTGTAATGTAATTGTTTATTGTATAGTTGTAATGTTAATTGGGAGGACGGTTACAACTTTTGGAAAAGTCAAGAATAGGGTTTAGGAAACCAAGAAGCTGTCTTGTGTTACTAAAATTTCAGGCTAAAAAACATGCAGATGTACAGGCAGTATAAAAGGAGGAAAAATGTCTTCCTTTTGAGATGCTTGAGATGAGTTCTTGATGTAACATAGCACGATAGGGCTATCAACTAGAATATCTTGACACCTAGCTCTATATTTACTCTCCAGCAAAAAAATGGTGGCACTGGCTAGGGCCTGTAAGGTGATTAGAAGTAGGTTGATTACTTAACAATGTTCACTATAGAGAGCTTAGTAGTGGAAAGAAATAATATGCAGGTCAGAGTCTTTGCAAGGAGAGATGGTTCTGAAGAATTTTGAAATGGATGCTCACGAATAAAAGTATCTTGTTCAAAACCATCGAAAGTGGAGGGAGATACTCCGGGTGGAAAAGGTTGTCCTTGATACCAACCGGTTAAGGGAGCTAGAGAGGAGACAATGCGAGCGGCAATGTCAAATGAGGTACCCGGACAATTTTGGAAGTGAAATGTTTTCGTTTTTGAGAATTAATCTGCACAGTCATGGGAAAAAAACATAACCCCGCACAATTACCTGAGACTTATAGAAAATACTACATTTCCATCGCCTTTTGTAGACAGATAGTTACCATGCTTGTCAAGTTGTATAAAATAGAGAGAGGAATGTTTAAGAATACTTACGGTACAGCCTCAGCATTGGTGTCCACGAAGAGTGGCTCATGGTTGTTAAGGTTCACAGGAGAGGGATCTGAAGCTCTGGGCAAAGTGGCGCTGGCAGGGCGTGCATGGTGGTTTGTAATGCCGTGATCTGGAATAACATGTCTTTTGTAGTAAGAAGCAAAATAACCTGAGATAAGGTTAGACCTTTACACAGAGAAGTTTTTTCTATTTGACTTCTTAATTATTTAATGCATTATCCAAAACTATAAGAGATTTTAAAATATACAATATGTATAAAACAGAAATTAAAAAATAGCTGAAAGACGGATAACGTCGACACAAGATGAAAACTTAAAATAAATCAAATCATGCAACGGAGAAGTATTTCATGTGCTTTTATTTTTCCCTTTTTCTTGATTTTTGTGGATGAGTGTTATTTTGTGTTTATATACACCCATACCTCGCTATATGGCCGCTCTTTATACGGTATTTCGCTATAACGGCCTTTTTTAATTATGGCACTTTTTCGATTAATGGCCCACAATGTTTCGTTATATGGCCAAAAAAATGTTTGTTTTCGTTACATATTTAATTAATTTATTAATTATTTTAAATACAATATAATCGTCCCTTTTTGAGGAAAAAATGCCACCGAAACGTTCATTGAATTTGGAGATTGAAACTGATAAAAATAAAAAGAGAAGCCGAAAATCTGTCACGCTAGAAACCAAACTAGAAGTTTTACGTCGTATGAGAAAATTGTTCGCTGGTGAGAAAATTGTTCAAATTTGTAATGCAATGGGACTGGTGAAGTCTACCGTTCAAACTATTCATGATAGAAAAGAAGAAATTAAAACACATTCGCTCGCTATCTGCTGCACCTTTAAGTGGCTCAACATTATGGTAACTCGCCAAAGAAGCATTATGGAAAAATTATTAGATATGCGGATTGAAGACAATAATCAACAAAGGATGCCAATGAGCCAAATGACTATCCAAGAAAAGGCTAAAAGTATTTTCAAAAATTTAAAGAGGGAGGATACTTAAGAATCTGTGAAAGATGTAACATTCCAAGGAAGCCGAGGTTAGTTTGAAAAATTCAAAAATCGCCACAATTTGCACAACTTAAAAATGAAAGGTGAAAGAGCTAGTGCCGATGATGACGCAGCTAAAGAATATCCCAACATTTTGAAAAGAATTATTGAAAGAGGTGGATACCGACCTGAACAAGTTTTTAATGTAGACGAGACAGGGCTCTATTGGAAGAAAATGCTTGAAAGAACTTACATTTCAAAATATGAAAAGTCTGCATCTGGATATAAGGTGTCAAAAGAACGATTAACTTTGCTCCTTGGTGCTAATGCTGCGGGGGATTTTAAGCTGAAACCACTTTTAGTATATCTTTCCAAAAATCCAAGGTGTTTTAAAGGGCTGAACAAGAAACAATTGCCCGTCATTTGGAGATCCAACAAGAAAGGTTGGATGACTAAGATTCTCTTGGAAAACTGGTTTAAAAATTACTTTTGCCCAGAAGTAAAAAAAATATTTGAAGGACAATAACTTGAGCAACAAGGCATTGCTCATTTTGGATAATGCTCCAGGGCAGGGCACCCAGTTGATTTATCCGAATTATCTGAAGATGTGGAGATTGAGTATCTTTCCAAAAATATAACAGCTCTGATCCAGCCAATGGATCAGGGTGCAATACCCACTTTTAAGGCTTATTATTTACACAGAACTTTTTGTAACCTTATTCACGAAACCGATAGTGAATCTTCGATAAAACAGTTTTGGAAAAACTACAGCATCAGAGATGCCGTAGACAACATTAGCGAATAGTGGAAGGAATTAAAATCAACCGCAATGAACCATTTTTGGCAAAAAATATGGCCAGAATGCATAAAAACTAATGAGCCTAATGTAAATTCTCTTTCTGAAATTCGACAAAACATATTAAACTTAGCAAACAATCTCGGTTTTGAGGATTTGGAAGAAGGTGATTTGATTGATTTTCTAGATGCTGACAGAGAACCTCTTTCAAACGAGGAACTGATCAAGCTAGAAACAGAACGATCACTTGATGAGGAGCCAGAACCAGAGCCTGCTATATGCCAACAGATAACAGCAAAAAAACTTGTCGAATGCGCTTTCTTATTTCGATCAGGGAATGAACATCCTTTTTCAAAATGATCTCGACGAAGAACGCAGCGCTAACGTGTCTCGAGGAGTAAACTCAGCCATTACCTGTTACAAAACACTGCAAGGCGAAGCAGACAACTTTGGACCAATATTTTAAACTGGGTCCAGCAATCCACAACAGCGGAAAGTGATGATGGCAGCATATTATACTCGTAGCTTTCTGATTCATCATGTTAATGTTCGTCATCAGATTAAACATTTTATTTTATGTTTTTCATTATATGTACTCGTGTTATATATGTGTGCATATGATTACATTATATGTGCATATGATTTATTTTGTTTTAATTTATGTTTATTTTTGAATTTCTGTTTATTATTACATTGTTTTGTAATTTTATTTTTATGTAAGCATTTTTGTGGGAAATAAAAAGAATAAAATGCTTTATGAACTAAAAACTATATTATTTTATAAAAAAATGGAACAGATCCAATTGAATTTGTATGGGTTTGTATCAAAATAATTGATTCGTTATACGGCTTTTCGCTTTATGGCCAACTTTTCCAAAAACGTATCTAGGCCGTAAAGCAAGGTATGGGTGTATCAGTTAGCGATGTTTTGTAAAATAAAGTTTTCTACTTTTAATTCTCATTTTTGGTGTAATGTGACTATGGTTGGATTTTTGGTGTAATGTCACTATGGTAGGACTTTTGGTGTAATGTGACTATAGTAGGATTTTTGGTGTAATATGACTATGGTAGGATTTTATATTTAATACTTATGACTGCTCTATATGTGTTAGTTTTGTGAAATCTCCTGTTTTTATTTTTTTTCCTTTTGTGATATCTACTTGCCTTAAGATGGGCATAGAAAGCTTGATTGCTTTATAGTTTGTTGTGAAAATTAGTTAGGCAGGAGATTGCTTCGTACATTTTGTTATGAAAATTAAAAATACAAATAAATTTAAAAAATATATACATTTATAGAAATATTTTTTGTATTTAAACAAAGTAACAAGAAAAACTGCCTGTATATGTTTCATAAAACTTGTTTTTTTTTCCACAAAAGATAATGGTATGACTCTTCCAGTTTCAAGGTTCACCCCATCATTAGAAGAGCACAAACAAGACTGAATTATGCTAGGGTTGGGCTGATAGAGTTACAAGCATCTAACTTGAAAAAAATTGTGTGGGGTTGTGGGTTGAGGGAGGCAGTAGACGCTTACTAAAGTCATCTGCTTCCCTTCACCCACAACGCCCTCTGCAAATTTTACCATTAGATTCGTGTAGTTTATCAAGGCAGCCCAGGCATAATTAACTCTTGTTTATGCTCCCCTGATGATGAGATGAAAACTTTGAAGCTGGTAGGGTGATGCCATTATCTTAAGTGGGAAAAAACAGTGTTTTCTTAATATGTTCAATGCTGAGGACACGCGTGTCCATACAAACATACACTCAGTGCGTACGACACGCCAGGTATGTTCTGTTGATAATATGTTTGTGTCTTTGCTAAATTTCTCAGCAAAACATGTATTGATGTAAAATTTTATTAATAGTAAATGTGTTAAGCAAATTACAATGTCTTTAAACCTCCACAGTGTTAGCACTTCAATTTTAAATAATATATAAACTCCTTACTAGGAAGTGGTGCGGTGCTACTTGGACTGTTGGAGAGGTTAGGGTTGTTGATTTGCGGTGTGTAGTGATGTGCACCCAGTGACGCCGCACCTGCGGCTCCCATGATGGAGTGTGCTGCCGGAGATGCTACTGGCTTGGCACTCGATATCGATGTTGGCAGTTCTGGAAAAATTGTACAGCTTTCTATATAAATTGATAGCTGAATTATAATCGTGATTTAAATAAATAATGAAAGACGCCATTAACAAATTCAGTATGCTTTAAAAGGAACTGTTTTGGTGAATTAAATTAATGTGTAATTTGTTTATTTATTAAACATTTGATTTAGGTTTAACCCAATTACATCAAATAACAAGACAAAAAATTGAATAATTAAAAGCATAAATATAACATGAAGAATGTTTTTTAGATAATTTGGTATAATGCTGTTTCCCAATCATTATAATCACCTCACAACGCTTCTAAACTAGCTTAAAAGAAAATAAGGGAGATTGAGAGATAACAATCTCGCTAACGAAAAGAGAGCGCCATCTGGTTATTTTGTATATAAGTAATAGAAAAATATAAATTCAGATGTAAAATAGCAGGTAAAATCAGTCAGAGTAAAATCAGTCAGGAAGTAAATCTGTCAGAAATCGAACCTGCGACGCCTGTTTATTTAGTATGAATACTAACCATTATACTATGGCCGTCGTTGTTGGTACCCATCAACTTATTTGGATTGGTTATGCAAGCACATTGAAGAGCATGGCTGGGAGATAATACTATCCAAAAATTATGCCTTCAGATTAAAAACCAATGTAGTAGACATGTAGTATTTTTACCAGGTGAACTCTTAAAGTTGACCAGGTTACTTCATTAATTTATTTTTCTGGTACCATCGGAAATCGAACTCAAAACCTCCGAGACAAGCATTTTACCAATTAGGCCACAGAAGTCATGCACTTTTTCAAAGAATCTTTAACAAGACTAATATTCACCATATTGCGTTTTTTTGTAATTTCAACTGCAAATTTGGGTGCAATAAAACTACTGAAGGCCATTATAAAATGTACTTGAATGATGCAGTGATCATGCACTTCTTTACAGTGTAATAAAAAATATAATCAAGATTTATGCAATAAAAATTAGTTTGGATTCTTATTTAACTCGTATTTTATGACGTATAAACTCTAAAATGGTAATTTACTAACCAGAACATGGATTATTTTATTTCTATAAGTTGTTTAGATAATTCATGAATTGCAATTCTATCCTACAACACTTTTGTTCCCATTTAACTTAAATCCTCAAAAGCTAGTTTGAATTGAAAGTTCAATAAACAAACATTAGGAAATCAGCAATAAATCTTGTCAATAAAAGAAAAATGTTTGACCTTACAACATTATTAACCGGTTAGGTGCCTTAAGCGAGTTTACTCGCTCTCTATTGCCATGCCTGTGGGGCCGGCCATACAAAATAAGTGAATTAAATCGCTCAACTTTATGCCTGTTTCTAGCCAATGTCTAGTACTAATTCGAATAATCTAAAATATGGAACATATAGACATCTATTGAGATGATAAATAAATACTATAATATTACAGTTTACAGATATTATCGAATTTACAGACATTTACATAAAAGCTTCTCATGACTGTCGACATGTGTCTCTAATACAGGGATGTCAGTTTTGCATTTTACTTATTTAACTGTTGAGATTTGAAATGATTTTATAGTTGCAATATTTACTTTCCGTGCATTATTAAAATAATTTAAATTGTTGAATTACATATAATTTTAATTCTATCAAATATTTTATTAATGTATGTTTCCATATTTTCTGTGATAACCTGTAACAACCCTGACATTTTGTTAAAGTTTTAGTTGTGTTTTTCTGAGTGAACAGCGGCATAAACAACACATATTTGGTAAGTCTTCATCCTTTGAATATATATACGAAAAAGATAATTCTATTCGGTTTTATATTCACGGCCCTCCGGGATCAGCCATACCTTGCGGCACCTAAAGGGTTAAATATTTTAAGCTCATATTTCAAACGCCCGGAATTAACTCAGCTTGTCATATACACATTCGTTATAGGCTCACTCGTCAAAATGTTATGTTACATAATGAAGTGGTTGCAACTTATTTGGACAACTCTTGCATAACAAGAATGCACAGATTTGGTCATCAATAAGGGCATGGATTTTCATATGACTTTGACTACTAACATGAGAAAACGAGTGTTTCTCGCCGGAAAAAAAGGAGTGTTTCTCGCCGGAATGAATTGATTGAATTGTGTAGGTTTGCTTTTTTGTGTTGGTTCGTCTTATACTGGTTTTGTTTCTTTTGTATAACACTGCTTACATAAAAATGTTTAATTTAATATGTTGTTGTTTTTTAATAGTTTGTTTGAAAAAAATCATTTGACCATTGAAATAAAATATAAAAATCTTACCTGGTCTGCTGTGTTGAGGCTCAGCCAAGACTTCCACATAGCTGACAGGGAAGATGCCCTTCCTGCCTGCCAGCCGACCCTCATACCAGTTGTCGTCCACCCTCCTGGTAAGTACTACCAGTTCCCCTTTCTTCAAGCCCAGCTCTAGGTGTGTCTGGGCCACGAAGTTGAACTTGGCCCGAGCCCGTCCTTCGGTTGTTCGGGTCTGCGGTGGTAGTGTTGTTGCATTGTCGATTTCCAATATCTAAAATCATAAATTATTTTTTATTACCTAAGTCTTTTTTTCAGTTCAGGCATTTCACTCTGCTGAGTGAGACCTGTCTTCACATCTTGCATCGTACTATCATCTTCATACCACATACACATTGATGATACAGATTTGTCGAAGAATGTAGCAAGAAGACAACATTGTCTTTGGCCTCATTTAGCAAGCCTTCAGGGTTAGAACTACTGGAGGGGACACGTCACTCCTGCTTCATCATATATATCAGCATTACTTCCATATGCAATGTTATTAATATTCTTAAAATTGTCTGTTCTAGAAAAACTTTTTGGTAAAATTTGTGAGAAATTGGCCATGAATCTTAATTTTGAATTATTTTTTTGAATGGACATATAAGTAATACACATCGGGCTTAAGAAAGAGACTGTCGGACATAATCGGCTAACTTCGGCTTTGTAGAGCGTCATCTCTGTCATTCATACACATGCTCCGTCGCCATTTGACAGTCGTTACCGGACCGGACTGTTAGCGCATCGTGCAACAGAGATGACGCTCTACAAAGCCGAAGTTAGCCGATTATGGCCGACAGACTCTTTCTTAAGCCCGATGTGTATTACTTACTGTCAGGTACTGTACATTTGTAAAAAAAAATTAATATCCTTTTACATATTTTGAGATATTTAGGTAAATATAAATTGACAAGAATAGGAAAATATAGAATATTTATTTTAAGATTAGATTTGATCATAAAATGCACTTTTATTTGTTATCAATTTATTATTTATAGTTAAGGTATAATTAACATTGTGGAGGTTTCAAGACATTGTATTGTTTATTCCACTTTACGTAACGGTATTACCCTATCGGTTCGACATTTTCACCCCATCATCAGGGGAGCACAAAGAAGATTGAATTCTGCTCGAACTGGTACCGACATACATACTTCTAACAGTCAACATTTGGGTTGGGGATTGTGAGTGGAGGGTTTCTGGGTGGAGGGGATTGTGGGTGAAGGAGGTATAAAGTTATAAATTTTATATGAGGCAATATTAATCACAATAAATTAAAATAATTATTTTTTGACTACTGATAAATGAAAACAATAATTTTTGGTTAGTTTTTTGTATGTACATGGATAACCTCCATGGCCCAGTTGTCAGGTCTGTCCCCATGTCTTCCAACTCAGGGTTTGTGGGCTTGATTCATATTGAAATCCAGATTTAAAAAAAACCATCCTGTCTGGTTTTCACTTAAGGCTTGTTTAACATCTTTCTGGTTTGTTAGAGTGATTACCATATGGCAATAATCACACCAGGTTTACAATGAAAGTGTAGTACAATAAATCATTCTTATGGAACCTTTGGAAATGCCTGAAGGTAAAATAATTAAATTTATCCCTCAGATAGACTTTTTTCATGTATCGCTAAAATTCTTCAAGAGACAATTGTTACTCTTATTTAAAAGTTTTCAATATTATTGTTTAAGTTTTTAAGATATAAACATAAAAAAAAATTTCACGAATTTTACATTAATTTCTCATATCTTAATAATTTTATTTGTCTTCAAATATACTTTTGTTACTTACACTTTTCCCCCTCTAAATGTAACTAGGTTTTAATTTTATTTTATTTACATTTCAAAAATGTGTATTTATTTTAAAATATTACTTTTTTGTAAAGGTAATTTTAATCTCTTCAGACCTAAATTAATTCTAAGGTTTAAAAAAAATATTCTTGGTTGTAAAATAAGTGTATTATTTACACTAAATGCAACATTATATTGTATTACTTTAGATAGATGGCACCCAAAATGTTTAATGTCGATATTACAGAATCCTACACTTCATTTGTTATCAGAAAACAAATATACCATCAAGTTGTTAGTTAACAAAGTGGATATGAACTCTGATAATAATTGACCTAATCTATAATTGACCCCAAGGACGAAGAGGCTATTTTTAAAAATATAAAAAAAAAAATCCTTGTACGGAGTAAGGAAATTTGGAATGTTCAAATGATTGTTATAAAAAATTAAATAGAGTTTATAAATGTAAATACATTTTTGTATTGTTAAGGCTAAACATTATTTTTTTAACAATATAATGGAATATATCCTACCTCCACATAGTTGAGAGGGAACAATCCAACTTGTCCACTATCCGTTTCGCCCTCGTACCAGTTGGTATCGATTCTCCTGCGCACCAAAATAAGGTCTCCCCGGCGGAAGGTTAGCTCGCGAGTGCCTTGCCCTGTGAAGTTGTGCAGGGCTCTAGCTATTTGATGCCCTCGGGATAGAGAACTGGTGGAGCCAAACGTATCATAGCGGTTCAGAGAGATGGGGCTCTTCTGCGATGGAGTAAAGTTGTCCGTGTGCCGGCGGCTGTTCATATCCTGCAACTCCTGAAATTGGAGAAAGATTTTTATTTTATTTAAATGTCTTTGGGTTGCAAAATAATGTTTTTTTCTTTATACATAGGGATAAAAATATTGTGTTTATACAATTCAATGTATATACGCAGAAATATCCAGCACACATTTCGAGTCTATTAAAATATTTTAAAAAACATGTTATCATTTTACATATAAATATACGATAGTATGATCACATCATATTGAAACAGAAAAAAATACATACATACCATCACGCCGTTTACCTGTCGGGATAGGCAGAGAGAACAGAGTGCCAGACTTTCCTATCTAGGCACATATTTCGCCTATTCCACATTCATACACCTTCTCATACAACTCTTACGATTTCTCTTACTTCTTACATTCCTTCTATCAAAATATCATTCACTTGATCCAATCAAACTTCCATGATCTTCTTCTGCCACGCCTTTCACTCACATTACCACTGTACATTTATTTTGTTAGTCTTTCTTCACTGGTTCGTTCCACGTACCAAACCATCTCAGAGTGCTCTTCTTCATCTTACTCAACACATCAGCTTTATTCATTTCTATGGATTAAAAGCTGATGTTCAATAAATCACTTCATTCATAATCTGTCATAAATTTAAAATGGGCAAAATGTCTGTCTAATCGTAGAAATTTTATGAGAAGGTGGATGCATGTCGAAGAGGCGAAGGATGAGTGCCGAAATAGGAAAGTCTGATACTACGTCCTCTCTGCCTACCCCGACAGAGAAATGGCATGATGGTAAGTATGTATGTAAGATAATTGAATATATGATAATGTTTTATTTACTTGTATCGAATTTTTTTTTTAAGACGATATTAAGCTATAAAATACATATTTTACACATACACATTTTGCTGACTAGATATTTTCACATACATAAGATTGAGGTATGGGTATTCGATATTTCGAACAAACCGAAAAAAAATGTTTCGTAAGTTGGGTCCTTTTTGCGTATAGACGTGCTAGCAGCATGTTGCCCATGAAATTCTGTACCAAAAACTAGTTTTTCAAGAATATTAATTAGATAATGCATTAACGATATAAAAAAAACACGCTAATTGTAATAATGATAGACAGAAATCGCTGATCAAGTTGTAAATATACTAACCCTCGATTTACGCGGCTTCATCTAACGCGATTAAGAAAAATGCTTTTCAAAAAACAATCGATTTCCCCACTATTTGAATTTTGTCTTTATCCAAGTACATCTAGACAACTGTGCATTAGTTTCAATCAGCGTTATCGGTAATGAAAGTCAGGCCTGCCGAAAGGCAGGCAAAGACACAAGCAACAATTATTGTCATTAACTTTATTTTATTCTCATATTAAATAATAAGTATCAATGTATCAAAATATATAATGTTTTTACCAATAAATAAAACTAGTTACTAGCAACCCGTGAAATATTCACGAAAGTAAAACAAATTCTACATCTATGAAAATATATATTCATAAATGTAAAATATCTTTATATACGAGTATATCATTTATACATCGTCCCCTTTTACACCGGTTCAAAAGTTGTTAGCTAGGTATTTAAAATTCGTTCAGTATCACGAACCCACCGAGATTCAAATTTCGAATTACTCTCGGAGAGAATCCAAGTATTCCTCTCTCGCTCTCTTGTATTCAAAATTCAATTCTCGTATTCTTTCTTCGGCGACAGTCGTCGTATGGGTTTTGGCCTATTTATACTATGATATTTAATTACACCTCTCGTTGATTTTTATAGGTTAGTAGACTATTTTTATTTGTTTTGGTACCTGTATTCGACATACGAGGGTTGACAAAAAATAACTAGAATTTTGGATTGCGAGCAGTTTTTTTTTATTGAACTAATATTTTTTCTTTACGTTGGCTACACTATCTGTGATGTACATTTGCATTTTCAGCCATATTGGATGGGCAGTTTGTATTTGACAGGCAAGTATTTACAAGGCATGTTGGTACATTTGCGATTTTTTCATTTTAAAATTGACTGGACCAAGAACTTTTTTGAGGTTTTACGCCTTTTGCGTGAGGTAATCCGAAGAAAATGATCAAAATTGTGGGCAAACCACTCCTGGATTTGGCACCACGATAATGCACTGGCTTACATTTCACTACTAATTCGTGAATTTTCGGCCAAAAACAACACAATCGTGATGCCGCAGCAACCATATTCACCAGATATGGTTCCCTGTGACTTGTCCTGTTCCCGAAGATGAAGAGGATATTGAAAGGACAATGTTTTGTGACCAAAGAGGAGACAAAGGCAAAATCGCGGACCGAGTAGACTATCCCAAAAAGTGCGTTCCACAAATGTTTTCTGGATCGGATTAAACGTTGCTAAAAGAGTATTTTATCCTATGGGGACTACTTTGAAGAGGGCAATATTAATACTAATGTTTTTTTAAATAATAGATATGACCGAAGTCATAGGTATTCTTATACCCTCGAACACTAGGCGGAAAAAGTGTATGTGTCGTTCGAGGGGAGTAGTACAGCGCGGGGTTCGAACCGAAGACCTTCTCACGGAAGTTCACAGTGCGTTACCGCGCGGCCATGCCCTTCAAATAAATAAATATCATAATTAAACAAATACTTTTTGATGAAAATTGAAATTCTCGTTTTTTTTTTATCAAACCTCGCATATACTTAAATTAAAGCCGAGTTCGAGATTCTGGAGCGTACCTTTCAATTTTGTATAAATTTTTCGCGTCAATTAACGCGATTGCAATTTTCGTGATTTTTTTAAAAACTTATCTACCGCGTAAATCGAGGTAGGGTATTATTATATAGTCTGTTATACATCATGAATATTCCTTACAATTTAAAATGTATTTTTAAATACAATAACAATGGACGCAAGGACGAATTTGCCAAACACGACTCAATGTTTCCATGCAATCTGCAAGTATACTGTAATGCCCGTTATACATTACATTTTACTCTATTTAATTTATATTAGCTTAAGTCAGTGATTCCCAAAACTGATGAAATTTATGCTTTAAAAAGGGGCGGTTGTCCGAAAAAGTTTAGGAAACACTGACATGTCATACAATCATATACCAATGAGTATTTGTGTTAACATTAGACTATCATTCTTCGTGATCAAGTATGATTGTTGCCATACTGTGGATAGAAAACCCCTGTGCATTTATTAGTTTATTCTGCGCAAGCTGTTGCACTTCAGCAAGCATAAACTCTTGTGAGAGCAAACCAAAAGTTCCGATGGCAAAAATAATTAAATTCCAAGATGTGTAACTTTTAATTGTGCTAAGTTTTGAACGGCACTATTTTTGTATAAGCTACAGAAAAACATAAATTCATACGTAAAATTGCTTAAGTGTAAAACCAGTCTGGAAGTTAATCAGCCAGGAATCGAACCTGGGGCGCCCGCTTGCTTAGCATGAATGCTAACTATTAGACCACGGTCGCCGATATCTGGGCTCACTTGATCACTTAAACATTTAATTTATATTCACGATTATTTTTCCTAATCAAATATTAAAATCGCAATATCTCAAAAAAGCATTTTCCTCCAATCACACGTGATTTTAAAACCGTTACTAAATTGGAACGAATTGTTCACACAAGAGTCTTATCACCATGTCTTATTTTCAAACGCGAATTCTTTGGGAAGAAAAACATTTTTGATAAAACAATTCCCGGGAATAGTAAAAAATTTATGAATACAACACGAATAGTACGAAAAAAACAACGAAATTAATGAAAATAACACGAATAGTACGAAAAAAAAACAACAAAATTAATTAAAACAACACGAATAGTACGAAAAAAAACAACAAAATTAATTAAAACAACACGAATAGTACGAAAAAAAAACAGAATTCATGAAAAAACAAATACATTTGACCAATGAAACACTCACACCACTTGAACGCATTTGCTTATTTTTTTCGCTATCAATATAACTTAACTAACACTTATATTTTATACACGTGTAAAACAGTCCAATATAGTTATGACGTAAGTTATATGTTACAGTTAAGACACATGTGTATTGTATGCAGTTCAATGTATCACTGATGCTGTGATGAGAATGTTTTATGTATGTACGAGTACACATATGTATCTGTAATGTTTGTATTATGCTAAGTCGTATGTGACAGTGTCAAGTATGAAATAACACGGTAGCTGTGTAAGGTGACAATGCTTGGAAATAAATTAGAAAATATATGTTTAATTAAAAAATACAGTGTTAAGTATGGAATAACACAGTAGCTATGTAAGGTGACAATACTTTAATTAAAATAAATTAGAAAATATATATTTGATCAAAGTAAGTCATAAGTATGAAATAACACAGTAGCTATGTAAGGTGACAACACTTCTATTGAAAAAAAATGTTAAATAAAAAAATAATCAGCTTAGTAAACATACTAGTGATTCTAAGAACACTAATCGAATAAGTGTTTGAATGAGATTAAAGAAATTTTCTAAAAAAATCATTGTAAAATAGGGACAGACAAAAATCGAAAAAAGGGACGCCAACATTTTAAGAAGTAGGTCCGCCGTTTATTTAACCATTAATGTAATTATATTTCAATTCTCAAAAATAAATATACTTTAGGATTGTATGGAGGCCTCTGTAGTATACGAGTATTTGGTAAAAAGCTTGTCTTAAACTTAAGGGTCTCGGGTTCAAGTTCTGATGGTACCCAAAAAAGGGTTTCAATTCGGTTTTAAAGATCGTCCGGTAACAATACCCGCACGTGTACACATATGCGTACGCACACGCATACACACACAAACACACGTACATATATTTACATTCACATTAACATATACACATACATACACACACATACACACTACTATTTCAAAATAAATAATGTTCTCGTTTATAAGGTAATTATGAAAAAAAACATGGTCATACTATAATGAGATAGGCGACGATATTAAATCTGAAACGAGAGAGCAGGCAAGACAGTTATTTGTTTTTAATTTGAGATAACAGGAATTTGGTAGAAGACAATGACGAAAACGATACAAGGTTTGTTCAGGCCACTAGCGATTACGTAAAAAATATCCAAGCCAGGAACTCGCCGGATTTTGCGATATTTAGAGAAATTTAATATCGGTTTGGTATCGGATTACACTTTCCTTTTATATATAATAGTATAACCTGGTGGGTTTATTGTCATATTGCAATATCTTCCAACCAACCAGAAAGGTGTTTAAAAGCCTTAAGTGAAACCCAGATTAGAATCATTATTATAGTTCGGAAATTCTAGGATGAGTCCTGTGACAGCTCACAAATTTGCCCCAATACAACCTTGTAACGATGTTCAGTAATTTTAATTATTTTATTAACTTTAATATAAGCCTCAATTCTAATAAATAGCAAGTTATTTAGGTAAATACATTACGTAAGGTTGTATTGGGGCAAATTTGTTAGCTTTCACAGGACTCATCCTAGAATTTCCGAACTATAAAAAAGATATTTGGGAGATCTGTCCTTTCTGTTAAATGGATATGGCCTGATAGTATGTATATACATTTAAATATGGAAAATAGGCTTTTGTTTCATTAACGTACAGTACCCGGCGGTAAGTAATACACATCGGGCTTAAGAAAGAGACTGTCGGCCATAATCGGCTAACTTCGGCTTTGTAGAGCGTCGTCTCTGTCGCACGATGCGCTAACAAATCGCGACGGAACACGCGTATGAATGACAGAGACGACACTACAAAGCCGAAGTTAGCTGATTATGACCGACAGTGTCTTTCTTAAGCCCGATGTGTATTACTTACCGCCAGGTACTCTACGACCTTAAGCAGAAAATATAGAAAAAATAACGTTGATCGATAGGCTAGACCTCTCGTGATCGAATGTGATTTTCAGCCATCTTGTGGATGGACAACACTTGTGAGTGTATTGATTTATTGTGTGGAAGCTGTTTTACTTCAGCAAGTACACATTCTGGAAATATTAAACTCAGAGTTCTGATGGCAAGGATATTAATTATATAAAACGATCAGCAGGTTATATCTGTTCCATTCTTTCATTAGGTATTTTTATATAGCGCTTTTTTGTGTTACTTAATAACACTATAATAACGTATGATAAGCAATATATGAGCTACAGATAAACACAAATTCTATTGTAAAATAGTCCAAAAGTTAAATCAGTTGGGAATTAAATGCGCCAAGAATCAAACCTGGAACACCCTTTTGCTTAGTGTGAATGATAACCATTAGACCAAGGCTGCCGACAAATATAATGTATAGTACTCGTGATAACATAATCGTAAATTGCATATTTTTTAACTCAACACTAAAAAAAAAACAAAAATTTAAAATTATTGTATTTTTAGAATGCCTATTTATAAAAATAACCTTATAGCTACTAGACACGATCCTAAAATCAACGCAATTTTTAAAACAAAACCAGTATGTACATTTTCGTAGAGCACAAACACTAATTGAGTAATTGTAATCAATGTATGGGTGAACAATGAAAGATTGAACAAGTTGAGAATTTTCGTCATTTATGCAGCATATCTGTGCCGATAGATGGTAAGACAAAGAAAGATATTGAAAGGCGTGTTGTTGCAGGGAACAAGTATAACGGTGCACTAAGTAGGATTTAAAAAAATAAATCAATCCCCAATTCTTTAAAAAATATTGTGCATTGTGGTGTGCTCATATGCCTTTATGTGTATAAGCGAAATCCGGGCATTTAAAGGAAGTGAATAGAGTAGAAAAAAATACGTCCATTGCATAGAATATTCGGTATTACAATGTATGATAGAACAGGGAATGCTCAAATACAGGATATCTGTTAGAGATTGATGTTATTAATATAATTTGTGTGAGCTCTTGAGTGTGGTGTTTTTTATTGTTTTATACTTATATTTTTTTTACTTTTATGATTATGTGCGGTACATTGTGGGGCAAATGTTTTTGGTATGTCTGGGGTGATGAAGTGTGATGAGTTTGATTTCGCGTGATGTATACATATGTATGTTAATTTAGTGTCACTGTTTGTCAGGTTGATGAGAATGCGCAACGGGGTTTTATAAATTAAAAAATTGGAAAGAAGTACCAATTTATTTTTTCATGCTACATGTCCTCAGTGCAATACAGGCAAAAACCTAGTTTACTGGGGACACGACAAATGAAAGGCAACAAACCCAGATCCAATAAAATTGCGTGTCCAAATTAGATTAAATGTATATTTCTAGTCATGAGTAAAAATAAATTGAGATATAATCTTGAGATGGTTTGGCTACATTACGAGAATGAGTTGCAAAAGACTTACGTAACAAACATATAGGTATTAAATCAATAGACAGAGAGGAAGAGGTAGGAAAAAATAGAGGAAGATAATTGGAGAAATTTCGACTGATGGAAATTATAGTTAAACATGCATGAGTACTAAAAGAGCATATACCTATATAGATATGGACAAAGCGAGAGCTGCGTGTATGAATAGCATGGAGATATGTCATCTTTGCTTACTTAAAAAAGGAAATGGCGTGATAATATATGGTATATGTATACGCTAATATTTATAAAATTATTATATGCAATCTCGATATCTACCTTAAAATTAAATTCATTTTATTTATTATATGAATGATATCCCAACATTCATTTTCTCAACAAAACAACGAAAATGTAGCTGTTAAGAATGTAAATTTTATAGAATTCTCGTAAAACATACCTATTGGCGTTTCCTCAATTTTAGGTCTTGATATAGAGACTGGTTATTCAATTTTTTCTTGTACATTCTTTTTGTTAGTGCCCTATAATTTCGTATTGTTGTTGCCCTTGATAGAGATTTTATTTCCCTCTACTCAAGTTTTGTATTGTTGATTGAATTTAATTAATTGTATTCGATTGTTTTTTTCTACTTTCCGTGATATATAAAACATTGGTACTTTCATGCAACACATACATACATACACACCATCAAACTATTTCCTTATCGGGGTACACAGAATAGAGCGCCGAATTTTCTATCACGTTACACACATTTCGCCTCTTCGACATTTATACAACTTCGAAGATTTAACATACTTCCTACGTTTTCTTATTTCAAAATAGTGTTCACAACATTCAACCATACTTTCCTTGGCCTTCTTCTACAACGTCTCACTATTATTTGCACAGTATATTTGTCTTTCTTCATTCATTCGTTCCATGTACCCAAACAATCTCAGATGCTCTAATTTATATTTATCAACACGTCAGCTTCATTAAATGTATATTCATCTTTAATCAATTAATTTTGTATTCTGTCATACATTGTCACCACTTGTGTTTTTCTAAGTGCATACTTTTCTACAGCACTAATTCAGCTCTTATCAGTATTTTTCAACATTCGCGTTTCACACCCATACATCAATGTTGGTATTAAAATACTGTTGTGGACTATCATGTTACTAGATTTTGATATTGACGTTTCGAGTATGTATGTTTAAGGGCCTAATTAAATTACTTTAATTTCTTAATTAATTAATTGGTCATTTCTTCCAACCAAGCAGAGGCGTGATGGTATCTCCTGTGATATGCAAATGATACTTAGTCATTTGTTTTGTCAATAAATAAATAAATATTAAGTCTGTATAAAACAACTAAACTATGGCAATGCGCCCACAAGTATTTATGATTTGTAAATGTTTTGTCAGTAAATAAATAAATATTAAGTCTGTATAAAACAACTAAACTATGTCAATGCGTCCACAAGTAATTATGATTTGTAAATGTTTTGTCAGTAAATAAATAAATATTAAGTCTGTATAAAACAACTAAACTATGTCAATGCGTCCACAAGTATTTATGATTTGTAAATGTTTTGTCAGTAAATAAATAAATATTAAGTCTGTATAAAACAACTAAACTATGTCAATGCGTCCACAAGTATTTATGATTTGTAAATGTTCAAGTTACGTAATATTTATCAACCATCATTAAAATGAAAACCACGAATAACTTCACCATAAATTAGAACCTCCGTTATGCTTCATATTATAATTTACAATGTCCGATGCATTCATTATCTATGCAAAATTAAATCGGAAATCATCATGTATGGTTCCTCGACCGTGTCCCCTCTAGTTAACGCTCTATCCTGCATCGTCCATACATCTTCTCGTTCTCATCCATCTGTCCTCTTCTACTCGGCATCCGATTGAATGGTTGGTCGCATGTTGACAATTGTTATTGTAATTTGAACCCATTTCAGTTGCGTCCAGTTTAACGATTGTCCGGTTAATGAACTCGATTGTCCAATGTGTAGTATGTAAAGTTACCAATGTGCTTAATATATGTACTGAATGAAATCAAAATTGAAGGTATATGTACAAAAAAAACATTCCAATCCACAATTTACTTGATTTTATATATTGTATTAAACTTTAGTTGTATACAGTACAACTACCACGTGTCATTTTCTTCTAATTATCCAGAAAGCTGTTACATACTTTAAGAGTAGACCAGACTGATATCCTGTTTAAATAAAACTGGGTTCTAATGGGAATCAAATCCGCAACCTTAAGGCTGTAAGACAAGCGTCTAATCAACTAGGTTACGGAGGTTATTTTCTTATATTATTATTGTCCTCAGTAAAATACAGGCCAAAGCCTATTTTGCTGGGGAGGCGACACAAATTACAGACAACGAACCCAAATCCATATAATTTGAATGTCGTTGATAGTTTATTCTCATAATATGTATACTTGTCATGTAAATAAAGAAAATAAATGAAAAAATGACAAATACTTGTATTTATTTACCAATTTGATTTAATGGTCGTTCACAATAGTATTTAAGTGCCAACTTAAATATATTGTAGTGAAATGTGGACGTGGAAAAGGAATGAAATGAGTCGAATTCATGTAGTTGACATTCGTGTACTGAGAAGGCTATGTGACGTTTAGTCCTCATCGTTTACGCCACCAGGTAATGGCATGTACGTATGAGTATACGTAATTAAAAAGTCGATAAAACATATTTTTTCTCACTTATATTTCCTTAGAAAGAACACAGGCAAAAGTTCCGTTTATTGGGGTCACGACAAATAACAGGCAACAAGTCCAGATCCATGAGTTTTCATTAGAATTTCTATTGTCTTTGTCTGTCTATTGCATATTTTTTATATATGTATCTGTGTCTATTGTGTATTTTTTATATATCTATGTCTATTGTGTATTTTTTATATATCTTTGTCTTTTAAGTATTTATTATATATACTTGTCAAGTAAATAAAAAGTAATAATGTGTAAATCTATTGGCTTAACAAAACAGGGACTCTGACACGACTCACTAGGAAACAACCTTCATTGAGTAAAGCATAAAATATCTGACATAACCAGTGACAATTTAAGAGATTTCTAAATAAAGAGTTAAAATAGAAGTTAATATGTATTGGAATGATTCATAATCTAAACGCATTATCATTCTGACGTTTAGTAGCTCACAAGATGTGCATGGTCGCGCGATAACGCCCTGAACTTCCATGCGGAAGGTTGTCGGTTCAAATCCCGCGCTGTGTTACTCCCTTCGAACGATACAGGTACTTTTTCTGCATAATGTTCGAGGGTATAAGATATCTATGATTTCGCTCATATGTATTCTTTATTTTTTTTAAATATATACATAAAATCTTGGAGTGACGTATGTTGTGTTAAAAAAAGATTGTATAAATCTTTGGGAGTTTTTGAACCATAAATACACTTATGGGAGTGAAACGTAGACATGTAAAATAAAAACTGTAGAATAAAAGCTGTAGAAATGCCATTAAGAAGAATACACGGGGTGGCAATTTTTGACAGAATACGGAATGAAGCGATTAGGGATGAATGTGAACTTAAGACTGATGTGTTGAGTAAGAAGGAAAAAGAACGCTGAGATGATTTGGGCGCGTAGAATGATTAAAAGAAGAAAAACTAACAACACAAATATATAGTGCAGATGTGAGTGGAAGGCGTGTGAGAGGAAAACCAAGGAAATAATGGCTGGATCAATCGAAATATATTTTGAAAAAAAGGAAATGTAGAAAGTCGGAAAAATGGTAGTTGTATGATTGTGGAGGAGGTTAAGGATGTGTTGAGATAGGAAAGTCCAGCGTTCTATCCTCTACCTACCCCAACAGGGAAATGGTGTGATGGTTTGTATGTATGTAAATACACTATTGTCGGACTCGAAAATTTGGACACGAATGACGATGAAATTGTTGCCCTGTTGCAATGTCTTCTAATAAAACCAGAAAGGTGTAGAAACTGCCTAAATTGAAAATCAAACTAATAACCTTTTTAAAAAAATTCATACCAATGGGAATATAAATCGTCAGTCGTCTTATCAATTAGGAGACGAAGGTATCCGTGGTTTATTTTTTTATATCAAGAAACCATTCTTAGAAAATGAAATTAAATAGTTTTCTCAGAAACAGAACTAACCATTTGGCCAAACGAGAAGTGCAAAATTTCAATAAAATAAAAGGAAGTTAACATCATCTCTTAATTTAATCGTATCAAATTCGCCAACGAGAACGTTCAGGTGTGCTTTTTTGTGTCAATACCAAGAAAATTTAATAAGGTATAAAATTGTATTCATATCTGAATTTATTGTTTAAAACTCCTTAAATACACATATTTAGAACTACAATAGTTTATTACATATTCTCACACTACCTTCTTTCCTTCAAATTGTTATTGGCACAAATCATCTTCTTTATAGGATGAAATGCCTAATTAACTAAAAATCATATAAACTTGTGTTGTATTTATTATAACAAATTATGAATCATAATAAATCACATACTGTTTTATCTATGGTTTAATGTATTTGGGCGTTAACATAAGTTGTGTCCGTTTTTCGAAATTTAATAATGAGCACCAAAAGTAAAACAAAATGGTAAAGGTTAAACGTCATTCGAAAGAAAATTTTCTGCTCTACAAGATATTGTGTTTGCTTTTACGTTGATTTTTCATTCAACTGTCGAACGTTGATTTTTGTTGTTTTCACTCAAAACATGTGGAACCCAAGCGCCGAACTTCTGGACTTTTCCCATTGATAAGATGGCGGCATACAGTCATGTGACTACAATTCATCTGCTCAGCCAATTCTACGGTGGTTTGAAGGGAATCTTCATGAATAATATGGTTTAAGCGGTCGTCATCGAAGTCCACTGGTCGTCCGGAACGCTCCATGTCTTTCAGGTCGAAATTACCGTCTTTGAAACGCAAAAACCATCGACGAGCTGTCCTTTCATTCACAGCATCTTCACCGTACACTTCGCAAATATCGCGAGCAGCTTTGGTGGCTTTATTCCCTCGATTGAACGCGAACAGAAGGAGGTGTCGAAAATGCTTACTTTCGTCTACTTGACATTCCATTTTGAAGGCTTGTAATCAAATAAAATAATATATGTAACGTAAAAGCAAACATCTTGTAGAGCAGAAAATTATTTTTCGAATGACGTATAACCTTTACCATTTTGTTTTACTTTTGGTGCTCATTTTTAAATTTGGAAATAACGGACATAACTTATGTTAACACCTTATATGTTTGTTTTGTAAGAGCATTCTATTGAAAAACAAAGGATATAGTTCGTCATCGTATTCAAATTTATTTTTGTTAAGACAATAAGGCTTACATTCTTTACCGGTGCGTCACAATAAATGTTAAGCAAGCATATCTCATACAAGAATTTTGATACGGCAGACTAAACTTATTGATCTTCTCGGAAGTTTAATTTCCTTGCTATCGGAACTCGGGATTTTATCTGTCGATAATTGTCGTTTCTGGGGCTCGTAATCGAGGATCCCCTCACCATTCCAACGTCCATTTAGTTAGAAAGCGAAGCTGTGCCGTGGAGTATTCATCTCTTTCTCTTTTTCTTTTTCTCCTCTTTAAGTGAGGGAGTCGTTACGACACCATCAACTCACCGGCCATACCGTTATATTGGATCTGATAGCACCTCTAAAGGGAGACGATCGGGGCACATCCACATGTTTTTCCTTCTTTTTTTTCAAAGAATAGATCCGAATGAGCGAAGGAATAGGTATCCTTATATGCCCGAATACTAGGCAAAAAACTTATTCGAAGGGAGTAACACTGTGGATTCGAAACGGCGACCTTCCGCACAAAAGTCTAATGCGTTATCGAGTGGCCCTGCATCTGTCAGTAATATGTGTTTGCTGAAGTACAATACAGTACAAACAATAAAATAATACACGCGCAAGTGTTTTTTTTTTACATCTACACGACGCTTGACAATCATACTAGATCATGAGAGCCTGCATTTATAAAATAAATATTCCAATGTCAGATAAAACTAACGAAGAAAGGAAATCCTAGCCAGATAAACAAAAACAATAAAAGATAAATATTTGAACTAGAGAATGCGCTGTCTGACTAGCTAATAAAATAATAGTTTTCTTGTTACGGGCGTTGCCATGATGGAATGCACGTGTTGAAATTTTGACAATTTGACAAGTTGCTTAACAACGATAACGAGTACAGGGATTGCGCCATTGTTGTACAATTGAAAAGAAATAACTAATTCAGTATAATTATAAAACAATAAAAATTCGTTGCTTTGTATATTTTATTATTGTGTAGCAAAATCTGGTGTAAGATGCGCAAAAAGCAGCGATTGACAATTAAAGATAAACAATCTGGAACCAAAAAGCAATATTGAGTCATATACGGCACCGGTAAAACACAAATAAATTCCTTAGCCTCATGGTAGACAGTTTGCCTCACCTTTCAGAGCTCCGGGGTCTTTTTTTCACGGTAAAATAAAAAAAGGAATCCAGTGTATTTTTTTCACACTCGTGCTTCTTAAAATCTTTCTTGTTTGTTGAGCAAAATTATAATACCACAAAAACCACGCCAAGTTTTTTAAAACCAAACTGTTATATGATATAACTCCCGTGCATCTTCCATTGTTTATTAATTGATAATAAAAAAAATAGAAGTAATGAAATTAAAACCCTCACTAAGAGATATATTTAGAAACTCCCGTATCCCAAAAATATGACAACCCCTATCAATTAATTGGTAAGATGCCTGTCTTCCAGCTTGTGTGTTACGGTTTAGATTGCCGTTGGAAATCAGACTTGAATAAAAATAATTCCAGTATGATTTTCACTTAAGGCTTGTTAAACCCTTCCTTCCCTGTGATGTGTAACTAGTACACATTGCTTCTAAAAACTTTAATATCTCTATAAATATAATAAATACTGGGTTCAGATTTTAGGTATTCCTCCGTAAGACATTTACGCATTGAATGAAAATAAGATGATATTAATAATAATTAACACTTATCGGCCACATCTGAGATATTTTGTGAAAATCGGGAATAAATTCACCTATACAATCAAACGTGTACCAGTGTGTGACGTAGGTATATGCATTCTAAAAAAATCGCTATGGGTGAGGAAGCGACGCTATTCACGTCTCGCTCTCACTCTACTTCGTTATATGGGAACGTAAGAAATAGAATCTCAGTTCACTCGCTTCTCTCGCTTCAGTAGCTCGTGGGCATCCATTTGAGATGGTCGCTTCGCCCGTTTTGTGAACGTCGGCCGATGGTTTTTTTCATGTTTTCAGCAATTAAATTTCAATTATTATCACTTTCGACTTCAAATTTAATTAATTTAAGCGATTGGCTATGAATATTCTTATTTTTTCGATTTTAAATCGGTCATTTTTACATATGTATTGATGTGTATTGAATACACGGCACCGGAACGCGCGATTTTTTTTTTGCACAGGTAGGGAAAGGTTAAACACTTCCTTGTTTGTTGTAAAAGTTTGCCATATGGTAATATACCCACCAGGTTGTATTATATATAACGAAAGTGTAATACAATACAAATACATAAATGTACTTAACATTGATTTCTCACTGTATTAACAACATTCTAATCTGTATTATAATTGGTACTAATCGCCTACTGGAAAGTTAAAATTACATGAATTTTACTTAAAGCCTCTTTAACATCTTGGTTGGTTGGAAGCGATTGTCACATTAGAATAAACCCTCTAGGTTGTACTGTTTACAATGAAAGTGTAATACAGTACAGTATATGAAATGGAAGATATTGGCGAGGCCATGTGGAAATGATAAATAATAAAAGAATTATTTACATGGCAGCGCATGAAATACTCGCTAGAAGTCGTTCCCTGAGAAGGCACCCAAAAATACGAAAATATAGCAGAGTGAACATTTCACAGATAGAGGCAGCCCTGATTATAATAAACTAGAAGGCTAACTTAAGAGAAAGAAGAAGAGAAAAAAAAAAACATTAATATAAATAAAATATACCATGATTGTATGACTACCAAATAATGATCAGAAACACAAAGTATTTTCTTTGTTACGCCATTCGAAAGAGGTTCACGGAATTAATTGATTATACCCAGATACATTCAGTGGATGTCTGAAAGTAAATTTGGCAGTACGATTTCTAATAGGTTTTTTCGCAAGACGATAGCGTACTTATTTAAGAGCGTTTAATTTCACCTTAAAAGACTGGATGCGTATGCTGAGAAATTTCGTAACTAGCCTTAATACCTCTACACCTTTCATTAAACTATTCAAACATTGTAATAAGAGAGGCTTGCCGAGGCTCTAAAGATTGTCTAAAAAAATTTCTAAAAGTTTTCTTAATTCTGGTGTCAGCCATGTCTTTAGAATGTTAAATGATATCGATAAAGTGTATTAAAAGAGTTTCATATAGTATGAAAAAATTAATAAAATCAGACTTTAGTGACTGAAATATTCCCCAAGAAGAAATTAAAGCATTATTTTTAACGAAGACAACGTGTAAGATTAATTACAGTTTTCAAAAGTATTCAAATTGTAATTTGTTTTTATCAAACACTGTTTCAAGGCATTCACCTCATCATCAGGTGGGCACAAACAAGACTCACTCCCCTGATGATGAGGTGAAAACCTTGAAATCGTTAGGGTTATACCGTTACAAAATGTGGAATAAACAGTGTTTGATAAAAACAAATTACAATGTCTTTAAACCTTCACAATGTAAATGCCTTAGGTATAAGTAATATATAATATAGTCTTAAATTATTTAACCGTTTTTCAAAATTCACTAAAAATAAAAATTCATAATTAAATGTCATCAAGCGATGATAAAAATAAGGAATGATGGCGAAAAAACGTAAATCGGGATTGAAAATAAATGTTACATTATTGTATAAGTTACATGGCCGCGCGATAACTCATTGAACTTCCATAAGGAAGGTCGCCGGTTCGAACCCCGCACTGTGCAGCCCCTCGAATGACACAGACATTTTTTCCACCTAGTATTCGAGGGTATAAGGATATCTATGACTTCGGTTATATGTATTCTTTTTAAAAATAATATAATAAAGAAAAACATGCCAATGAAGGAGTGGTTCTAGGGAAAGTTATTGTCTGGTTCAGAATCAACAAGTAACAGTTGAGTGTGATATGTAAAAATAAAGCCGCAGAAAGATGAGGTTTTCCACACGTTATATATATTGTATCGTTATACACTTTTGTTGTTAGTGAGATAATTGTTCTTCCAACACTCTCTTCCAATCAAAAAGATATTAAGATTTATTAAGTGAAATCCAGACTGGAACCTTTTTTAAAAAAATCTGTCTTCCATCAGAAATTGAATTTACCACTCCAGGATTTGAAGACAGGTGTCTTACCAACCAGATCACAGAAATAATCATAATATTTCAATAGTTAAATAAATAAGACACTTTCACTTGAAGTGGAGAGTAAATTTGCATTCCTATTAGTCAATCAATTAGAGACAAATGTCAATAAAATGAGGAAACTGCGAATTGAAATCACAGACTGAAGATAAAAATAAAATATAAAAATGTTTCGTAAGTGAATCGTTCTATTTGATTTGATTTGGTAGTTCTGTAGTTTCACAAACACGTGGGAGAAACAAACGTATGAATAGATGGCATAGGCAGAGAGGACAGATAACTTACGTGCTAGATATCTGAGTACTGAAAAAAAAATTCTCCTATGAATATATGGTCCAATTTATGACAATAGCACGTGGATGGATATATAACGAAGATCTACATATCCTATATGAAAAAAGTTAGCGTAGCCTAAGTTACTCGTATAAAAAAATATTAGACTGTGCTAACTTGAACACTTATATCGCATGCAGGACACTGACTCTGCAATGAAGGCTTTGTTCAGCGATTCAATGGGGCGTAGGAGAGTGGGGAGACCAAATGTGAGATGGTTAGATGATGTGACAGAGAACTGTTGTATACCCAATAGGAGGAGCTATGCTGTTGAGAGAAAGAAATGATAGAGAATCCTGCAGGCAGTCGAAACCCATATTGTGCCGTAGAACTGACGATGGTGAGAGAGGATAGATTTCTACACTTTTTTTCCACAAACTCAGCTTTTTTTCTTGTTCACATCTATTCATGCTGTTTGTTTCTCAAAATGTTCAACTTTTTCTTATTTAAAATGTCTATAAATATTTCTTTCAATTTTTACTCGGTCAACTTTTGCCTCTTTAATAACATAGATAACGAAATACGACTACCGCTTTCTACTGGAAGCAAAAAAGCATTACTTTCGCTTTCAGAAACGGATGACAATTATAAGATTAAAAAGCGAAGACAACTATAAGATTAAAAAGTTAACGATAAACCGAAGAAAAATGTCGAACAATCCCTTATTATGAAACCTTGGATTGTTGAGGTTCAATTGAAAAAAAGTAGAAATATTTTTATACTGTTCAGTTAACATTTTACGCACTGATCTGTTCCAAGTCACTTGCACAGAAACACACTGTTGAAGATTCGGTATGTGAATGTGGTATTTCATTAACAGACTATCGACGATATTTTTTATCTCTTTTTAGACGTTATAACCTTACGCTGCTATTAGTCTTCATGCTAAGCAAGCGGGCGCCGCAGGTTCGATTC
Organism: Odontocerum albicorne; assembly: GCA_949825065.1. NCBI lineage: Eukaryota > Metazoa > Arthropoda > Insecta > Trichoptera > Odontoceridae > Odontocerum > Odontocerum albicorne. The sequence continues at coordinate 37,771,297 of OX463846.1, forward strand.
TTGGCGTATTCACTTCCAGACTGGTTTTACTCTTAGACCATTTTACAATTTATGGTATTTGTAAATTACGCTTTTCAATGTGAGATGTCTTTTTACAGTAAAATCAAACGTATTTTTGTAAATATTTATCTTTTGACATTATTATTATTTAGACCGTTGGGGGTATAATACAAATCGAATGTTGCGTAGTTCTCTCTTGTGTTCTGTTTAGTGTTTTTAGTGATTTGTTTCGAGTGTTTTTATCAAATTTGACTAGTTTTATATTTTACGCCATATAGGTATAGATATTAGGCATATACATTTTTTTAAATAAATTTTCTGCTTCAATGATAGTTATAATTTTCATTAATAATTTAGATTACCGGTCATCTTTCTAACATTATTTTAAACACGTTATAGTAAAACACTTTAAATTTTACGAATAATAGTCTTGAGAATTCTCTTTACTTTCAATACATTTCTAAAAAATATATTCTCTAAACTGGTGTAAATGCCTCTATTTTAAAATTATGAAATGAATTGTTAATTTTTTTTTTTTATTTAATGAAGCAATGTTTATTTAACGAAACCACACTAAAAATGCACATCAACCAACGGACCTTTGACTACGGAAGGGTCAAACAAAATGCAACTAAAAAAACGATTTTATTTGGGTAATTCTAATATATGACATATCGTTTAGGTTTAAACTCGGGGAAAACATGTTGACCTCAAAAATTCAAATAACATGTATTTTTCATAAAACAATAAACTACATCCAATATGTTTTTTTAATGATAAAATGAATCATTATTTTTGCATGTACCTATTAAAATGCCTTACAGCAAAAAGGTTAAACATAAAAAAATAAATTATTAAAAATATCAGCTTTCTACGCGAATCTTGCTCATTGATTGGATAGCCCTGTGGTTTCACTATCACTTGTGCAGACATCGTGAAATACCGGTTTGACCATTGCATTTACCACTCTACCATACTTGTATATAGTATAATCTCTCTGCATGTTTTAATATTTGTTTTTAACACTTATCAGCTCACGTCCCATTGAAATAACTAATCACATTAGAAGCGAGATTGTATTGAATTACTCGAGAAAGTTTAAAACTCGTCTTGTGTTCAATCTTATTTCATGCGCAACTATTGAGTGACGCACTACTTGTTTGCGTCATTTATTCTTTAGTTTTATTCATTTATGGTTTCCTTTCATTTGAAATTCACTATCTCCACTTTAATGCGTAGACCAATGCTAAAGGGGGCATTTTCATAAAAAGTCGGAAGTAGTGGTCTAATGGTTAACATTTAAGCGTATCAAGTGGGCGTCTCAGGTTCAATTATTAACGGATGCATTCCATGGCTTAGTTATCGGGAAGATAAGGTATTTTAGACACGATGAAATATTTTCAGATCATGTCACATAAAAATTGTTTTGTAATTTGTTTAGTATTTTATTCCACTTTATATAACGGTGTAATCCTACCGGTTTCAAGGTTTTCTCCTTATCATCAGGTCGCATCAGTCTTGTTTGTGCTCCCCTAACGATGAAGTGGAAACCTTGAAACCAGTAAGGTTATACCATTATATAAAGTGGAATAAACAGTGCAGGACTAAACAAGTTACAGTGTTTATTTTTTCTTAATGGGCATGTTTTATTTTCTGAATTGATGAAAAAGGTATAACATTTAATTTTCTATCGTTCTTTTTAATTCACGTTCACTACAAAAATTCATTTTCCTGTGCGATTTACCGAAAAGATAAAAATTGCGTAAAATACTCCAATAAAAACATTTCTTTAAATATAAATACAAAAAGTTTGTACGAAAATATTTTAGTTTGCATACAAAAATAAATTTGATATTGTAGACTGGACGAATTTTTGTACTGAAAAAAAAATTGTTCATTAACAAATACATTGATAAGTTGTACAAATTTAATGATCCAACAAAGCATTACGATACATTCGTAAAAATACTTGTTTAGGAAAATCGTCCTCAAAACTAAGTAATGGTTTCAAGAAGAGTTTAAATGAGTCTATCAAATGTCTATACTGATTTCCCATCCACTTCAGTCTAACGAATCTCGAATTTTCGGAATAGTTGATTGCTTGATGACTACAGTCGATTTTTTTGGGTTCAGTATAATGTCAATTTATATATTAATTCATATATCATAACTCTACTTAAAACAAGTTATTAAAAATCGTACATTCACGTTTTTTATTCATTTTACATTTGATACATGTTTAATTACCCTATAACACTAAATAACAAGTAAAAAGTAACATTTTGAAAGTCTAAATACGAGTATAACATAATGACAACAGGAACAATGCTGAAGTGATCCAGTTATACCTACAAAGTTTATTAAGGAGTTTCATCCTCAATTTTTCCACAAAAATGTGGAAGATATCAATATCAGAAAATTCATTCAAGAAGGTCGTTCCGTGTGCGAATGATGATGCTCTTAACAGCCCAGTTCGTAATACGACACCGAAAGCAATCTTTGTTTACGATGGCGTCGATAATTATCCAGTAATTAAACAAAAGTTTGTCAATCGATTAGCAAAGTTTCCTATTTTTCCCTTTATTACTCTTATAAAGCTTAAGGCTATTAAAACACATGTATTGAAAACAATTGGGATAGAGTCATGGTAATATCTATACTCTTAGCAATAAAGGTGTTGTAGATATCTTATTTTGACTTGTATAGTGCACTCACTGTTCAGTTGGATGCCCGGTTGGAACCTTTTGAATTGAACACATTTAGAAACGTTGTTAAAAATATTTCGACTCGATAATTACATTTTAATTTGACAGAGAATCGTGATCATATTATTCAAGATTTCTTTTACATGTGTACCTCAATTAATTAGATAGGGAAATGCCCATTAAGGATATTAAGAGTAGTTTAATAAAGTATAAAAGTCATTAACTCGATAATGAGCCAGTCAACATTTAATTAAGAGGGAAGTAAAAGGCAATTTAGAAACGTTGAGTGGTTATTTATTACTTTTTTATGTTTGTTATTATTACTTTTAGTGGCCAAATAATCCGTTTAAAAGAAATATTGCGAAAATGCCGCGGAGAAACCGAAATGAACGTTAAAAAGCGGAAGACGTCGCCCATCAAATTGCTCCGAAAATATTGATATTGAAATAAAAAATGACCTTATTTACTTGATATGTTGAGAAATCTTAAATAAGAAGTGCTACCATAAATAACAGACTTTTGTCTATAATTAGGTATAGGTGGAAACGTACTAGAAAACTTAAAAGCTCTCAATTGATTCCGACTAACCTATTCTATATTCTTGGTTTTATTATCTGGATGAAAGTTGAGGTGTATGTTTTTGACATACTCGTACATCACTTATATCACCCACTATATTTTTTTAGGGAAGGTGTGTTATTCAGAGTTGTTGGTGTGTTGAATTGGCTTATATGATGACCGACGTTTCAAAGACGTTGCAGCTTTCATACTCAGAGTGATATAAAAAACATTACCAAGTACATACATTTTTTTTATCCACTTTGCACGGATTTCTCCTGTTACACAAAGAAGGTCTGCTTCTAGAGTTAGCTTATTCGTTAGGAAGAGTATCACCCAGGATTCTTCTCATACTGCTAGGCGGTACCGAGAATATATCAACAGTGTCATTCAGTTGGTTCAATATCTCTATACCACGCGTGACTGAGTGTTTAGCCATGATATTCGTCCTGTAAGTTGGTATGTAGAACAGAGGGAGATTCCTTGCACGGCTATATTTATTAGGTACATATAAACTTAGTGCTTCTAGAATCGCGGGACAGTTAAATCAACCTTGAAAAACCTTAAGTAGGAATATCGCAATGGATTCGACTTGACTTCCACCCGGGGGTTTTGGGTTTGATTTCCGATTATAATCGAAAAAAATATAAAAAGGGTCCAGTCTGCTTAAAGTGTTTGTCTCGCAGCAGAGTTCGCACGCACCGAGTGTTGTTACCTCTTGCGGTATTATTACCAACACATGCAATGACTACCCGTGAATTGCATGCCTACTCCAGTGGTTCTTAACCCGAAGGTGTTACTGGAGATATATTATCACGTCATCCTCCTATTTGGGTGCACAGAGAGGACATAGTGCCTAACTTTCATATCATGACACTTATTTCGCCTATTCCAAAGCCATACACCATGCAAATATTTACATTTGGCAAATTTATTCCTGAAAATCAATTTCTTCCGAACAAATATATTTTGTTTCATAATTATTATTTGTATCTATCATATGAACGTAGTATATGCGAATAATGTTTGAGAAAAAGTAACAAAAAATAAAATTTTAAATAAATTATCAAGGAAAATAGGGATTAGGATGGGAATTGTATAAAAGTTAAGAATGGTTTTTTTTTTAGATAAATAATGCTTCTTTAGTTTGTTCTTATAAATCGATAAAGATGTAACACATCTGATTGAGTCAGGAAGATCGCCTCAAAGTCGAACCGAGTGAACTGCAAAATATGATGTATAGAATGATATGTGATGCGTTGGTATATAAATGGTTTTGCTACCACCAGATCGGAAACGTCCCCGCCACTCTGAACGCCCCCCAACTCCAAATGACCCCGTCACTCTGAACGCCCCCCCCCCCGTACTCTACACCGACACCGACACCTCCACCGGCAGACGACAGCCTTCCTCCATATGCAATCGCGTATCTCCCATATTTATCATATATATGTATTAATATTTCATGCTTTACTCACCATCATCTCGCCTCCATTATTTTTCACTCCCACCCATCTAATATATATATATATATATATATATATATATATATATATATATATATATATATATATATATATATATATATATATATAT